>APFE031585554.1:11298-40618 GCA_000404065.3 Pinus taeda | reverse complement strand
TTATGTAGGCTCTGATTATGTTATGACCCCTTAGACTCCTATATATAGAAAGGAGGTCTCTTCATTTGTATCATCGAAGAATTGTTCATTTATGTAATGTAAAGGAGTTCGCCCCCTCGAAGAGGCTGAATTATAAGGCGTTGATCTCTCTTTTCTATCTTTTCTTGAGCTGGTTTCATAACAGAGACATTGCAAAAAGAGATACAGCTCGCCCAAAACAAAGGCATCGATTCCTTCGCCTTCAACACTAGTGTCTGGTGTCTAAATATTTCTGACAACATCTACCAAGCTACCTAGGTGATGAGCTCTGATTTCAAACTCTTCTTCTTCACTGGCATGCAGAGTGAAACCAATGGGAACCTTAGCATCAACGACATTGTTACGATGATGACTAGATAGGAAGGCCATCCCAACCAGCTGACATGCCAAGGAAATAAATTCTTCACCTCTTGGTTGTACAACCAATATGACTGGAAACTTGTATTCAACAAATCCGAGAACAAGGAGAAATATTCCTTCATGCCCTTATTCCCCACCGATGGATCTTATGACATCATCCTGGGGATGATTAACCAATTCAAGGAAATAAAAGATGGTATCATGGCATGGGACACCTCCGCCTAGCCTTACTATGACTCCATTCTCTAGACACCATGAAGTTACAATGGGAAAAACTATCTGAAGGCCTGTAACGATAGAGGGAAGCTTTGTTAAAGAAATCCATAGAGTGGTAGTTAAACAATTTCTCTTATTATGACATTATCTTGTCATGGTTTCTTATTATTATTATTTCATTTCAATTTATATTTTTATTTCATCAAGACTAATGCCAAGCAACAAATAGAAGAGAACACAAGATGTAGGCACACTACCAGGGAAAGTCCCCGCTCTAGGGAAAAACCCAATCAAAGTTCTTCCTTCAATAGATTCAAGACGAGACGACCAAGACCCTTACAACTCAAACTCTAGAGTACCTCCATCCATCAAGTCAACCTTGTCATGCTTCAATTCCATTTGTCCTATAACAATTAGTCTTCTTCATACTTGTCATTGAATATATCACCTCTGTAACCAATCTGAGATCCTTCATGCACCAAATTGAAGTCACTGTAATATCACCCAGACGAGGTCACTGTAATAGCACTAAGATGATGTCACTGTGGTTATGTGAGAGAATCGAGTCAAGGTCACTATGATAGCACCGAATCCTATAGTCACTGTAATGCAAGTTCATCTCTATGATATACCTATATAAACACAACCCCAATCAATAATATACTTTCATATGTACATAATCAAATACAAACCTCCGACGTCTTCCAAAAATCTTGATTTTTCTTCTCAACTTTTCGTAGTAGGACTATCAACCGAATATTTGACAGAATATTCCTCAATCATACACTTTTACTTTCCTAATTCATATGTAGCAAGATATTCTTCAATCGGATCCTTCTTACCTCAAAACACATTCTCAAATTTCCTTCTCTCACTCATGGCCTTCTCTAAAACTTACAACTATTAGTCCTATTGTAGTGCATGACACATAAAGTAGAGAATCATATATGTCACTCCCTCTTAATAAAGAGGATCTGATTATTCCTATACAAGGAATATTCCCAACCATCCTCTTATCCTCGGGAGATTTCTTTCATTGAAGCTCCCTCTTAACCTCGGGATATTTCATCCAAAATCCATCTTAATTTAGGAAGCTCCACTTCCTTATGACATCAGAGAAACTTTCATGGATTGCATCCTACTTATCAGAGTCATTCATATATCATGCTTATCACATTAACTTTACTTAATATCATCTTCACGAACTTGAATATGATATACCTACACATCTTAGATAGCAAGTACAACCAAAATTATAGAAGCATGAAGTTAGCCATATCAAAATCGGGATCATTTAGACTTTACAAACATAATCACCAAGAGACTATACTTCAATACTTCAACTTCTTCCCAAGGTTTAGTTACAAACCCTAAATCTCATTCATAGATCATCAAGATATCAAGCTCATTATATCTATGGTTTCAATATTATTTCAATGAAAATTTCTTTCATATAGCAAACCCTCGAAACACCTTTTAGAATTCATAGGTTAGACTACTTACTAGGATTTCATACATATCCTAGATTTCATACATGAGCTTCAAAAATCAAAACCTTTCATAAGCTAATCAACATCATGATTGGAATCTACTAGGGTTTGATGTAAACCCTAGATTTTCATCTACAAATTCTCAATCACTATATATATAATATATATATAATATATATATATATTCCAAATGTTTATACATAATAGAGAATTTAACTAATGCTAGGGTTTAGCTACTAAACCCTAGATTTTCAAACAACATGATCCTGGACCATCAAACTTTGACTAGGGCTTGTTTCCAAACCCTAAGACTCATGACCATTAACACTTATGTTAACACATATATCTAGGAATTCATTAGCATATCATAAGCACAACATATGACAAACAATATTATTATGTTAGACATATATTGACCTAGAACATGCTAGGGTTTCAATCAGATGAACACATACCTAGGGTTTCATTCCTAGGACTCTAAATACGTAACAAGGGTTTTTCTTATAGACCCAACCAAATCCTAAATATCTAGGGTTTCATAACATAGCAAAAACCCTACTATTCCAAAATTTCAAAGGTTCGGGATCTCAGACACATCATCCAACCCTAACAAGTTAGGGTTTTCATGATTAGACCAAAACCCCAAACATGACATCATTAACGAAACTTCAAATAACATTACACAATAACCTTGAGACTTTTTAGGTCTTCATACATTAACATTAACGTACCCTTAGATTAGGGTTTTCCCGAGAACCTGTCCAAGGTTATATAAAATCAATTAAGAATATGAGGAGGGTGGATTTATCAAGTGATGAATCACCCAAAACAAGAATCATTATGATTCAAGATAGCTAGACATGACGATGTTAATAAAGTAATGAAAAATTCAAAAAATAAGATGAACATATCTTTAAGAGAATTTATAAGGTGTATGGTTTAAGACATACCTAGAGATGTTCCTTGGAAAACCTGGTAAGGATTCCTTAAAGTGTTCTCTTTGTATTAAGCCATCATTTTTTTATACATGTAGTACATACTTACAAGTACAACATGTGATACCAAGAATGTTATTTAATTTCTAGGTTATATTTCCTACATAGCCATGTAGGATGGAAAATGTTATTCTTTCTTTCAAGGACTTTTGCTTGGAATCCTAGATTACTTATAAATCCTAGAGGGAGAGAATTAAGGTTCTAATATGTTAACTAGAAAGTACACTCTTAATCCCAGACTAGTTAGAAACAAAGATTATATGAACCATTAGTGATAAAATAAATTCAAATGCTTATGAGCATACATACCTTGTGAATTACATACCTCTTTTTTTATTAGAATTGTTGTATTTTGTTGGGTATGGAGTAATTACTTGATTTTCTTAAGCTAGTTTCTTATGCTTGTACTTAATAGATCTTCATAGGAAATTGTACCAAGTACCATCCCTTCACAATGCAGTGACACCAAACCATTTTGGTAGAACTAAACTCCTTTTCTGTTGGAAGCACCAAAATTGTGTTATTGTAGTAACACCGAACCATTCTCATCGAAACCTACTCACTGTTGGAAGCACTGTATCCTTCACTGTGATGTATCACTAATATCTTCTTTCTATGGTGGCACTAAAATAGTGAATGCACTAAGACTACGGTATAGTGGTGGCATAGAAATGTGGGAGCATTGAACATAGAACCAAAGTCATCTTTGTTATATATATTTGTTAAATTGTGCCATTACCGAAACATTGTGCCTTCACTAAAATGTTAAGACTGTACCTCCATCGAAATACTAAGACTGTATCTTCATAGAAATATTAAGAGCCCAATACTTGGAAAGATCTTAACTATATCGCTATGTAGGTATCGAAAATCTCTCTTGTTTTCACTGTTACTAATATTCCGAGATTCTTTTTACAATTTATAGTGACTCCTTTGATGTGTTGTGTATTTACTGAAATTTTACAAGCCCATTCTATGAAATGATCTAAATTATTTCTCCTTCATTATTTGCATCTTTAATATGATCACTATAATCTTAGTTTCATTAGTTTTATTAGCCCAAAACCACCCTTCTTCAAACTTCATTTGACCATGACCATAGATATGATATCATGTTAGAGAAATCCATAGAGTGGAACCTAAACGATTTCTCTTTTTATGAAATTATATTGTCATGGTTTATTATTGTTATTGTTTCATTCAATTTAAATTTTCATATCATCAATACTAATGCCAAGCAACAAATATAAGAGAACATAAGATGTAGGCATGCTGCTAGGGCGAAACCCCACTCTATGGGAAATCCTAGTCAAGATTCTTCCTTCCATAGATTCAAGATGAGACAACCAAGACCCTTACAACTCAGACTCGAGACTACCTCCATTCATCAAGTCAACCTTGCCATGCTTAAGTTATATTGCTCCTGTAGCAATCAATATTCTTCATACTAGAATTTGAAGAGATCACCTCTACAACCAATCTGAGCTCCTTCATGCACCAAGCTAAAGTCATTGTAATATCACCAAGACAATGCCACTATAATATCACTGAGATGATGTCACTATGGTTATGTGAGAGCACTGAGTTAAGGTCACTGTGATATCATCGAATCCTATAGTCACTGTAATGTGAGTTCATCTTTGTGATAACAATGAACCTCTCCTTTTGAAATAGTACCAAACTAAAGTCTTTTGAACTATGCACACTATGATATCCGAACTTTTCATTGTAAAGACCCTGAAATATGTGTTTTTGAAAGCATATCCTAACTTCTTTGTGGTGGTATTACTACAAAGACCCTGTACACACACACACACATATATATATAGTCGTTGTCCAATATAATTGAGCCGGCATGAGGATTTGAACAATTGTTTTTATTTTTTACGACATGTGATCACCTTATGAAAGCCGATTTGATGGAGATTCTTTCAAGGAGACTTTGATGGATGGAGGAGTCTTAAAAAATTGATTTTGACAATAACCTAAAGCCTACAACGGGCTTGTCTTATACATTTGACCCAAGCATGAAACCCATGCTTTAACATGTCAATTAAAATAATAATAAAATTCTTTTTTCTTTCTTTTGACAAATATATATTACATTTTGACTTCAAGTACAATTATGAGGACCGAACCTAGTTACATTTTCCAATAAGATCCACCCCCAAGATGCCTTCAGGAGGTTTTAGGACCCATACATCTTCCTTCAAGCTTTCTTCATAGAGGGAAGTGACAGAGGAATTGTTAGAGCACATAAGGCTATACTAGCAGGAAATTTCAAAGTATTCAAAGCCATGCTCATCGTAGACATGGCCAAATGCAACATGAATAAAGTGAATATTTTAGACCTAAAAGATCAAGAAATGCAGGCATTAGTGGAATTTAAATACAAAGGAAATTGTCCCCCAAAATATATTGGAAAAATATTCTATTTCCCTCTTCAAGTATGACTTACCCTCATTAATAAAGCTTTCAGAATGGTTTCTACGATCAAATATTTTAAGGGATATTCCTGGTGTTATCGAGGTTTTAATTACCCATGAATCAAAAACATTGAAAAGGATTGTGTTGCCTTATATTTTTTATGAGGGTTTCCTCTTCATTTATTCCATCATGGATGACCTGAATTTGAGCTCAGAAACATCTAAAGCCGGAGTGACTGATCTATACATCGACACACAAGATGCCGAAAAAATCTTGGTAATTTACAGAATCTCTAATGAGAAGATCGTCTATTCGATGATCTCATCCATAGGTCCTTACTCTTACTACATTGAGTTCTTTTGCATCAAGTTTTGATGAAAACCAAGTAGATTTCCCTAGCTTGGGTGCCACAATGTGTGATGAAGGATGAGATCTTTGAGAAAAAAGTTCAGTCTATTAGGTATGAGAGATGGAAATGATATTCCCTTGCTGCTAAAAGGAACAAAGAATCTCTTCAAGTTTTATGTCGGCTGGTGTTGATATTGCCTAGGCTTGTTGGAAATCATGAAGATTTAGAGCATATATGATCTAATATCAAGGATGTATAATTATATAGTGCGTTGTAAAGATGAGCTCAATATATAGGTTTATATGAATGAGGATGGTATGAATGTTGCAGTATTTGCATCAGCCTGGAAGAAGGTTCAAAAGGAGACCAGGAATATCCAACAATATATAAGGTTGCTTATGCCATCTTTGAACCAAATGTGGCTTATCAAGGAGCTTGTTGTAATTTCAGATTCACAGGAAGTAGCATTAGATTTGGTTATGGATGGAGTGTTTGATCATGTTTTTGGTGAAAAGCATTAGACAAGTATGGAAAGGGTCTCATTTCATTACAGTTCATAGATCAATACGTATCAAGTTCACATCAAAATATGCTCAAGTTTAAGTTTTCTCTTCCATCAACTAGCAATATGGCTAATATGACACGTTTGAGTGTGATTGTACCATATTATATTGATCTTGTTGGGTTCTTCAAGCTAAGCACTCAGGCTCATGACAAGGTAGAATTTGCAAGAAGAAAGGTCACTCAGGAGTTATAAAAAGAACAATAGATTACTCAACATGAATTAATTAAGACAAGAAAGGAACATTCAAAGTATCAATGAACAACTTGGCTTAACTTTCACATCTTGCTTTACTTCATTCTGGCAAGTCTCTACCTTTTGACACATGCCATTATTTTGCTATATGGTCATGCTAGCTCATATTTTGCTAGAGTGATGGTCTATTGGATCCTTGCCATAGCTCCAACCATGTGCCTTATTAGTGTTATAGCAATATCTTCAAATATTAAAAACTCGGCCATTTTGGTTCACAATGAGACTAAATCCACATCTGTAGTGGCTAACAAAGGCTCAATTTCAAGGCATATACCAAGGTGTCTAAAAATTAGGCATTTCCATTCTAGAGGGAGAGCGTAGATTTACTTACAAGTTTTTTCACCCACTACACTTGCATGACATGAGAGGCACACTCATCTCCCTCCATTGTTGTCACTGCTAAAGGTTACCATGGTGATAGGGTTATCTTTGATCACTATCACGAAGCATAATTCTCATTATGACAGCATACCCCTCCTGATGGCAAGATAATGTCATGGAAACTAAAATTTAAAACTTGAGGAATTAGATGAATCCTTTACAAAATCTAATTGGATGGTTACAATTTTAAAAGATAACCCACCAGATAAACCATTGGATTTCTACCATATCTTGGTAGAATGACAAGCGAACTATATGAAGGCCCATTTATCAGGCCATACACTATCGCTATCACAGTTGGCTCACAATAATTATAGGGTATATTTAATCTGAGACCTTCATTCATCATGGTTATGGGTCACCCATAGGGCCCATGGTTATGGGTCTACCACACAAAACCCTTGCCATCAAAGTTCATCTACTAGGCTATACACTGTTAGTATCATAGTTGGACCAAAAGAATTATAGGGTATCTCTATCCTCAAACCTTTATTCATCATGTTTATGGGTCACCCAAAATCCCATGGATATGGGTCAACCACAAAAAACCCTTTCCATTGATGTTCATTTGCTAGGTCATACATTGTTAATGTCATAGTTGGCTCACAAGCATTAGAAGGTAAATCTATCCTCAAAGCTTCATTAATCATGGCTACGGGTCATACACAAACCCACAATTATGGGTCAACAACAAAAAAAACCTTGTCTTCAACAACATTTGGTTTTGGGTCATCCACAAACCCATAGTTATGCGTCAACTATACAAAAGCCTTCTTTTCAATGGCTCATATTCAACAAAAACTTCTCAGGAGGGAACTTGATGAAATGAGGACCATTTATTCTTGAAGGGGAGGATTGACCTGAATGGAAAGTGGTATCCACCCATGGTATTTATCTATGGTATTGTAACTCAAGAAGGCCCGAAAAATACTATAAATAACAATCCTCTCCTTGTAAAAGGATAGATGGGGCCACCATGATGTAATGGTAAAATAAATTTTCTATCATATAATAAAGTATTTTTCTTTCAATTTTTTTGTGATTAGTTTCATTGCAGTTATACATTTTTTTTCTCTCCCCGACTCTCAAATTTCAAGGTTCTTGGATCTTAGCCCCCAAGATCTAGATCATTATAGATATTTATTAGAGTCGTTAGGGCTAGCCAATCCTAAATAAATTAAATCTTGGTTGGGTCCACATGCAACCAATTCATCCACAATGTATACCAAATATTGAATTCTCTACTTGCTAAATGAGAATTTTCCAAATTGGCATACAACTTATGTTGTCACAAGATTCTCAAGACCTAGTGAATGCACTAAAAATGTTCTTCACAAGTTCTTGAGGAGGTTAGGATGTCATCCAAATATACAACCATAACGGGTCTATGAATAACTAGATGATATCATCCATAGTCAATCCAAAGGGCATGACCAACCACTCAAAAATCCCTTCCTTAGGTTTGAAGGATGTCTTCCATACATGATTTTTTCAATTACAACCTGATGGTATCTTCACTTTAGATTAATTTTAATAAATAACTTAGCACCCTTAATCTGACCAAGAAGATAATCAATCTGGTGATTAAATATCTATTGATGACGACTATTTTTTCAAGGCTCTATAATCAATACAAAGTCTCCATGTCCCCTATTTCTTCCACACCAACATAATTGGACTCACGTAAGGTGAGGAGCTTGGTCGAACGTGGCCCTTTTGGATGAGCACATGAATTTAAAATTTATTATCCTCATTTTCCAAGAGACAACATATATATATTTGGCCATTAGGTAAAGGAGCAGTATGTATTAAGTTAACTGATTGTTTTAGTTGGTAGTGTAAAGGCACCCCCACAAGTGGAGAAAATATATCTTTGTGTGTCTCTACAATATTTTCCACTTGCTTTCGTTGTGCAAAGAGGCCTTGGTGGTCACAATGACCTTCCTTTCACCTTCTAACCAAAACCATGACGAGGATAAACTTTGAATATTGAGAGATTACCTTTTGGCATTGTTTTGTGAATGTCAATGAAATTGCAACCGTTGGAACTACCTATGGTGCCCTGTAGATCTAACCTCCTAGAGTAATAATGATTCTACAAGGATGAGAATCATAAACAATGTGACATTTACACATATAAGGTTTTCATAAAATAACATCACAAACTTCAAGTGGGGAGACATCACAAAATACCTCATCTTTGAAGGGATTGATTTTATAGGAGAGGTGGCATTGTTATCTCACATGAATATCTTATCCATGGCTCAACCAACCAATGGTGTATGGTTAGGGGTGTTGTGCTATCAACAAATTCAATATCTTGAATACCTCAATTGAGATCAACTTCTTCTAGGTCCCACTGTCAACGATAAAATTTAATGGGGTCCCCTTCGCCCACATTTGTGAGTGGAAAATGTGCTCTTGCTCTTTAGGACCATCCGGATCTTGTGGTTGGATATCTATGATCATGATGGTACCATTTCTTTCTTCATTGATTGTACAATTTCCTTTATCCTAATTTGAATAAGAATTAGAGCTAAAATATACTTCCTTTCTTTAAGCTTCGTCAACAATAATTGTCTTGAGCATCATTTGTTCATGTTGTGCCATGACCTCTTGTGACTTGGGTTGTTTATCTTGAGCTTGTATCTCCTTGATATATCCCTTGTTTTACAAGTTTGGGCCACCTTTTTCAAACTTTTATTGTAGTGGATTTGTAGATCCAAAATCCTTCTTATTCCTCTGGTTTAGTTTTTCTCAAGTTTGACTACATATCAATAAGCATTTCCTAGTGAGGAGATGTCCAAAAAATCCATGTTCATTTGGATGTACTTGTGTATGCCACTATGGTACTTTAAAACCATGATTTTCTCAAAGTATATAATACCTATATTTGAGAACAAGGTATGGAAAATATTGGTATACTTTGGAATTGTCTAGTCTCTCTCTTATTGCAGGGTTTTCATCTCATGTACTAGTCATCATAGTTTCCCATAGGTAGAATTCCTACTTAATCACATCCAAAAAATATTCTCAAATGGGTTCTACCTTGAATATCATATAATAATATTCATCTTTTCTCTCCTAGTAACCTTCCCACCAATATTTGGTATTGGGAAGGGATGACAAGACCACAATGATGATCTTTTCATCTCAATTTTATTTTTCTTGGATAGAGTAATAACCCTCCAATATATTTAACAAATTTTCAAAGCATCTACGTTTATTTGGAATTCAAATAAGGGTATATAAAAATTAACTTTTACCTTGAAGAGCATTGTACCTTTGAAATTGTTGTTGGTTGAAGATGCCTCAAACCCTATTAAAAGTTTTCGAAGGATCTAGGGAAAAATTTCCATCATCTCATTCCTTTGTTGTGTAAGTGCTTCGTTAAGCAACAAGTTCATAGGATATCCTTCTCTATCATCTCACTTTTCTTCCACTATGGGAGGCCCCTTGGGTTAGCGGGAGTGATCATTCCCAAGTGAAACTAGCCGAAGACCCAACTCTCTATACCTTGACCTTATTGGGGGCATGCACCAAGAAACATTAAGGAATAGATTGATCTAATACCATTGATTTAAGTTGTAAAAGGAATGAAATGAAAGGTGGGAAAGAAAATGAAACACACACATAGATAAATATAATATAGATCATGTAACATGGTGAAAACCAACCTTCTATTAATAAATGAATTAACATAATATTGTAGAAAATAAATTAGCTAGAATGGTGGTAGTTATCTAAGAGAAGAGAGATATGGAAGTTACACACATTCACAAAATATATCACAAGATATCAAAATAATGGAATTTTAAGGATAAATAAAGAACCCTAGAGGCCCAAATCCCTAATCCTAGAGGATGAAGCACCAAAAGGTTTGTGGGATCCAAAGTGGTTAGTTGGTACATCAATTTTGTGGGGATGCAACTTTAGCATACAATATCCATTTGGGATACACAATATTTCATTGGAAAGAACTATATGAGGAATACAACTTTTGATCAAGGCCAAGGAATGTCATTGAAACCCATGCCCCCCCCCCCCCCCCCCACCTCAACTTGCCAAAAAACATCATTAGGACCCCAAAATAGCTGTAGAAGTTTGGGACCAAAAAACGATAGAAAACTACCAAGAAGATAAAGAACCATTAATTCAGTGGAAGAGGTGGGTAGCTACCTGTATCCACCTAGATCATCATTACGTTATATAATATTCCAAATGGAGAAATTAATTGCATTATAGGGGTCTAGTGAAACTATCTATTTTTATTTATTAGTTTTAGTGTTTAAATTGATAAGTTTGAGGATTTCCCAATGAAGTGGGATTTATAGAAAAAGTTGAAGGATTAGTAATCACCCTTCCATAAGTTTTAAACCTATACAATAATGCAATGCATACATAGATTCTTAATAAATATAAATATAAAATGATGAGAATCACATATTACACAAAGGTTTACCCTAGAAACCAAAATTTGGAAAACAAACAAACTATTTAGAGCCACACCTCTAGTTTTTATTATCAATCAACTCCATTGGTTACAATACAATATATAGAATCCCACAACATCCAAAATCCCTAATCCATTAACACAATTTATATTACAAACTTAAATCCTTAACCAAAATTAGAAATTCGAGAGAACCCAACGTGTTCCATAAAACTACCAAAAGTGGAAATCATGTGCTAAAAATATACACAAAAAACCACCTTTTTTTTTCTTGTGTCCTTTCCGTCCATGTGAACCCCACATTGCACCCATTGCATACAAATTGTGCATGGTGTTATTCGTACAAAGAATATAACACATACCCAACACCTCCTTTTATATTCATATGATATTATTCTCTTAGCTAGCCTAAAGGGTTAGTTTGACATATTGCATCAATGTTGTTGTGAATTTGGCTAATTTTGTGCCAATGGGTGCTTGGTTCGAATCTCCCTAGTTAGGTGCACTGGTTGACATTAATGATTTTATTGGGCGTGCGATCCAAAAATGTGGGGGGAAGCATTTTTTTGGTTTCTTCTTAAGTTTTTTTTTTTTTGGAAAACGAGTATATTATCCTCTTAGGAAGGTGTAAAAATTGTACTGAGAAAATCAACATCGGGTGTTGGAAACTCTATTTTGGTCTTAAGAACAATTATAACAATGCATGTTGGGATGGGGTCCCCTGGGTTAGTTTTGGGGTTAAAAACCTAAGTTTTGATGTAAATGTTGGTGAAAAGATGTAAAGTCTCCGCAAATGTACACAATGTATGTTAAGTATTTACGTGAAGCTTATAATACATTATGTTATGTTTATTAAATGTGTAAGTAGATTTGTGCGAACTCAGATATAGGGTTGCTTTATGGTGCGCATAAGTGGGAAATTCATCTGTTAAGGGTCCGTAAAACCTTATTGTAGACCTTCATGAAGCTCTAAGGGTCGTTTAAGTGAAGTTGTGGTACCAGGCCGTAGGGGCTTATAGATCTACGTGAAGGTAGATCTAGGGAAATAAAACACATCACAATGATCTCTGGATGCGAAAACTTGGTTCTAGCATCCCCCCATACTGCCTCGGGTGAGACTTCAGCCTGTGCTATGCAGGATGATGCCAAAAGGGCTAGTAGTGTAGGGTTTTGTTTGGTGCAATTAAATCTGAACCTGGGTCAGGACCCACTAAGCCAACAAATGATTGTGTTGTTGGGACTGGGATCTGCATAAGGAGATATGTGATGTCACATCACTGGAATCCGACCAAGAAGGAAATTGAGAAGTGGTTGGATAGGAAGATCCACGAATTCGTGGTGCAAGAGAACATAAATATGCACCTATAAAAGGAGCAGTGGTTGGACAAATATTTATGCACAGAAATAGTCAATAAATTTTCTTTTGCACCTTCCCAATCGAACTATATGAGTGGCTAAGTTGGCAGACGACCAAGGAAGGTGGAGGCTTGACAGTCCAATAGTGTGGAATCTAGATCTAGTGCGAAGGTTGGAAGCCTCTGAAGACAATATCGCGCGCATTGTTGACCGATGGCTCGATCGAATTATAAGAGGATTTGTTACAAAGTTCGTGGTTGATACCTCGGTCAGCTACAATGAAGCAGAGCGATGCTTCTTCAAGGGACCATGAGGTAAGTATCTAAGATCTTTGAATACCTGGATTAAGATTCTCTTGTGTGAGAGATGGGCTATTTCATTGCCTTGATGTTCGGATCTACACGAAGTGGACGAATCTTCAGAAATTAAGAGAAAGAAAGCCCTAAATATAGCTCATTAATTGGACCTCCTTCGAGCGACGATGAGGGAACGACACAAGCCTCACCACAGAGTGTGGTCCAGCTAAGAAGACATGGTTTTCTGGGGATACATCATCCATCCACTCCACCTCCACCTTCACCTCCATAACATACACCTTTTCCCACACCGTCGCCGCCATGACCTCTGCTCAACATGTCAAACTCAATAAAGCTACCGATTTTCAAGGGTATGGGAAGCAAAGATTCAGATCAGTTCTAGTTTGTTGCGAATGTTGTGTGGACCACGTAGCAGATCGCTAATGACAACATAAAGAAGGTGCACTTAGTTACTACTCTGCAAGATTGCGTGCTGACATGGTATATTAAGTATTGTGTTGAACATCCTTTAACAACGCTAACATATACTAAGGATGCTTTAAACAAGGAGTTTAGCAAGCCTAAGTCTGACTCGCAATCAGTCATTGGATTTAAGGAAATCATGATGCGAGCTGGTGAGACGCCTTGGGAGTTATATCAAAGGATGAAATGTGTGATCCATGAAGCTAATATGAAACTCACGGATGGTCAGCACTGTGAATGGTTTATAGCCTCACTTCTGCCCCACTTGAGGATTGCTCTGTCACAATAGAAGATAGGAACTCAGGCATAAGCCCTGGAAATCACAATGAGATTGCACGAGACACTTATTCAGGACCCAACTTTGGGAGTCCAGTAGAACCTCTGCTTGGAATTACAGAGCTTGAAAAAAGAGAAAGTGGTTAGGCCAGAGGTGTGCAAAGAATTTTGGTGCCTCAAGTGTAAGATCCAAGGGCATGATAAAGACCGTTTCCTTGTCTTCGCAAATTATATTACAGGAGGGGGACCAATTCTCGTGAGGGAGGAAACCCCAGCAGGACCAAGTGCAAGGCTTGCGCTATGGTGCACTATTTCTCAGGTGGCTGGAAAACACGTAACAGATAATTGTCATTTGTTACAAAAGTTCGTTCAGACACCACAAAAATTTCTTTGCGATTGATGCAAATCAGTGGGCCACGATGAGTGCCACTATCATAGCCACGATTTAATTATTGAAAGAACGCCTACCTATCAAATGAAAGAAGAAACTTAGCCTCCAAGTTAGGGCGCTCGGGGAGCATACAGAGGATATCAAGGGCGAGGACGAGGTCAAGGAGGAGGAGGACCTGGTAGAGGTTGAGGTTAGGTTATTTGCTATAACTGTGGGACATCAGTGCACTATGCGCAGGAGTGTCAGAATTAGACACGCCCATCCTACAAATACTACACCTAGTTTGACCACACTAGAGAAGAATTCCCTATGATGATTGCTAAGATGTAAGAGAAGAAGGTACATCTCAAACAACCTACGTAGAACTTACAAATTATGAGATTTGAGCCCCACGAGGAAGATCCGAATGTCAATGTCGTGTTGAGAAGCAGAGAAGAAACTAGGGATGATAAGGGAAATAGCATGAAGAAGACAGATGGGTTTGCAAGGCCCCAGAGAAGGAAGTGGGTTTTGACCTAACGCACGGGAAGGAAACATATATGGAGGCCAAGAAAAGCTTCGCTAAGGCATCCACTTCAGGAAGTCATAACAAAGTACCAGAAACTAGTGTGCCTATAGAGGATGATCCCTCCGTACTTACCACGTTCTTGGAAACCTTCATGAAACTTTTGTGCAAAAGCAAGGTTGTGAAAGGTCTATATTAGTTGATAAACAAGTGTGTTGGTACAGAAAACACTCCTGGTGGACATCTAGTACAAAAAATTGGCAAACCTAAGGCAAGAATAGGGCACAAGATGAGCGTCACCACAAAAATAAGAGATTATGAGATTGACTAGGTTATTCTGGATCTGGGGTCTGATGCGAACGTTTTTCCTAAACAAACATGTTAGAGAATGGGAAGACATGCGTTGTAGTGGTCTCCGATTCAAATGAGGATGGCGAACCAACAGAATATTATCCCTATGGGACGACTACATGGATTCACCATAGATATAGAAGGAGCGCTCACGCTAGATGGTTTTGAAGTAATAGAAATTATGGACGACAGGAATCCATACCCCACGCTCCTTGGAATTGACTGGGCCATTGATATGAATGGAGTCATCAACTTGAAGAAAAGAACAATTTCATTCGAGAGGAAATCACTTTGGTTTGTAAAACTGTTGGACCCTATGGAAGGACCATGCTATACTAAGTTGGTCTGTGACTATGAAGAAAGTGATGATGACTTGGATCAGATTTACAAAATAACTGCGTGAGATCAAGACTTGATTAATCCAACAGCTGATGGACGGATTGCATGGGACCGAGAAAGTTCCTCTACCTTGGATTCAGATGAAGAATTGGAGCACTGGAAAAATAGGTTGCAAGAAGTATCCACGATGTGCTGCAACATGATGATTAAGTCATTGCACTGTGGGTCATTGAAGGTAATAAATTTAACCTATTATGATGGTTTAACTAGCATAGATAAGTTTTTGGATTCCTTTGAATGAGAAATCCCTGAGGATTATCGCTTCCAAGCACTGGATTTGGCGTTGCACGCTACGCCCACACAATGGTGGGGTACGCATAAGGAAAACTTCGACGAGTGGCGAGATTACAAAAGGATGATGAGGTTGCAATTTGGTCATCCTAAAATTCGACTGAGTGAGAAGTACAATGGGAGAAATGATCTGCTCAATCATTTAGCGAAGTGGACTAAATTTTATGGAACGGAGCCGCAGCTAGAGTGGGCGCACTTATTCTGTCATACTTTGGATACAATTCCTATGAATTGGTACCTGGAAACAGAGCTCTGCCATGGCGTCGTGGAGTCAAATATATTAAGGGAGGGATTCTTAATGAGCTTTAGTTTTGAAGATGGGTTCGAATGCGTTGATGAAGTTCTGTAGGGGGTTAAGGTAATGATCTCCAGAATTCCGTAGGATCTTTTGGAGTTGGTGCAGCCCAATTGGAGCACCTAGCTGCACCATACGATGGAATGCTATAATGTGACTGTTGAGGGGGAGGATGAAGATCCAAGAAATATCAATATTCCAGAGGTAGAAGGCCATCGCGAAGTCGAAGTTCCGCAGATAAAGAACCCGGACATCACTACACCATTGAAAACCAAGCAAGTAAACATTGGTATTGAAGCAGAGACAAAGTTTACGAAGATCAAGGACTACTGGGATGATGCCACAATGGATAAAGTGTTTGAGTTACTCTGTGAGTGCCAAGATATTTTTCCTACCAAGTTTTTGGACTTGAAGGGCATCATAGGTGACTTAGGTGTGATGAAAATCACTTTGAAACTGGACACGAAGCCTACTAACTAGAGACCATATCACCTGAATCCAAAGTACAAGGAAATGGTCTACTTGGAGTTGGATAAGATGCTTGAGGCAGGCATTATCGAACCTGTGGAGGAGTTTGATTGGGTGAGCCCGATGGTGGTTCAATAGAATAAACATAAGGGAGAGATAAGGATTTGTGTAGATATCAGGAAACTTAATGATGCCTCCGTCCGTGATCCTTTTCTGACACCATTTACTGATGAAGTATTGGATAATGTTGGAGGGTAGGAGGCCTACTCATACACTGATGGATTTTCAGGGTATCATCAGATCAAGATCGTGCTAGAGGATAGGAGCAAATCGACCTTCACGACTGAATGGGGTTGTTTTTAGTATACTGTCATGCTATTTGGACTCAAGAATGCACCCACAATATTCTCTTGTGTAGTTATAGCATCATTTAAGGAGTTCGTCCATAAGTTATTAGAGGTGCATTTCGATGACTGGATAGTGTTCGGGTCAGTGAAGCACCATGTAGCAAGTCTGCGCCTCATGTTGGATATGTGCCGTAGATACCAGATCACGCTGAAGCTGAAGAAGTGTCTATTTTGTGTCCCCTTTGGCATAATTCCAGGTCATGTGGTGTGCAAGCAAGGGTTGATGGTGGACCCTACCAAGATCACGGTGATCGTCAATTTGGAGGCCCCGAAAAGTGTCAAACAACTATGTGCAAATGCTTGGGAATACAGGATATTACAGAAATTTCATCATGGTTTATGCTCAGATTACCGCACCCATGGAGAAACTGTTGAAGAAGGATGCTACATTTTGTTGTGATGAAGAATGTCAGTGCAGTTTGGATGTATTGAAGGAGAATATGGTCACCGTGCTGATTTTGGTCTTCTTGGATTGGAAAAGGTAATTCCATGTACATGTCGATGCGTCCTGCATTACATTGGGAGTAGTACTAAGACAGGCTAGTGAGGGAGAGATGGACCACCCTATAGCCTTCATGAGCAGAAAATTACCAATGGCCAAAAATGATTACTCAATGATAGAACATGAAGAATTGGCTATGGTATATGCGCTTCAAAAGTTCAGGCACTATTTTTTGGGCGGAAATTTCAAAATGTACACAGATCATTCTTGGGGGGGGGGGGGGATCTGACGATGGCTAATTCTATTCTAGGAGTATGACTTTGATGTGATTATGAAGCCAGGTAGGTTGAATGTAGGACCTAACCATCTGTCACAGATCAAGACAAAGGAAGAGCCTACTAATTTGGAGGAAGGGTTTCCTGATGCGTAGCTCTTCGCGGTGCATGTAACCGATAACCATTTTGCTTATATTATCCACTTTTTGACTATTAGAAAAAAAAGGATTTAGTAGTTGTGCAGTAGATTTTTCTGTAATTGTAGACCATTTGTATAAGATGGGTGCAGACGAGATATTGCGACGTTATGTGCAAGATTTTGAATGAAACAACATCCTTGCTGAAGCCCATGGTGGACCTGCAGGAGGACATTATGCAGGAAAAGTGATAGTGTAGAAGATTTTTCTCACAAGGCTGTGGTGGCCTACCCTGCATAAATATTCTAAATCATATTTTAGGTCATGCGATGCGTGCCAACGAATGGGTAGGCCATTGCTGAGGGATGAGTTTTCATTGAATCCTCAAGTATCATTGCAACCATTTGAAAAATGGGCAGTTGACTTCATTGGACCAATTCATCCCCCAGGAAAGAAGACAAATGTACGTTATATCAACACCCTGATACAGTATCTAACTAGATGGGTGGAGGTGTAGTTGGTGAAGGATTGTACAGGGGCTACAACAACAAAGTTCTTGTTTGAGTGTGTGTTGATCAGATTTGGCTGCCCAAAAGTATGTATGAGTGATCAGGGTACACACTTCCTAAACGAACCAATTAGCACGTTGAATGAGGAGTTCCATGTTTATCATCAGAAGAGCACACCGTATCATCCTCAAGCTAATCGGATAGTTGAGGCCTTTAATAAGATATTGGAGAACACATTGATGAAGATTTGCAACACACAATGGAATGACTGGGATGTGCACGTACATGCAGTGCTATGGGCGTATAGGACTAATTACAAGAAGCTAACAGGAGAGACACCTTTTAGATTGGTCTATGGCATAGAGGCTATGACGCCTATGGAATATATTGTGCCTATTCTATACATAACAAATTTCACAGGTATGGCTGATCGCGAAGCCTTGGAAGAACATCTCATGCAGATGATGGAGCTTGAAGAAGACATATTCTTGGCTGGATTCCATCAGCAAGTACAGAAGGAGTGAGAAAAAGCATAACATGATTAACACATCAAGTTGTGTGGAAAATGTTTTGTGCCTGTGATATCATTAACTACTCAATGCACGAAGGGTGTACAATTTAACTAGTTGCAGTACCTATGTAGCAAATTCCTCGTGAATTGCTGCGAGGTCTAGGATGAGACCAAACTACTCCATTATGCATGGTTTCTACTATCAATTGTGTTGGTTGCATGGGAGCTGCTGAAAGACAACCAGTTTCCTCCGTTGAAGGAAGGGTTGTCGGAGGCCGCGCAGTTCACCTCCTTATGGGCCACGAAGGACCTCGTGAGGGTCACTGAGGCAAATATATTCTGGGTGTTGATGGAGTCCAACATCTGCATGGCCATCAACCAACACCCAAGGTTTTCCCCAACCTTGTACAAGCAGTTGTTCGCATATGTCGCCTTTAAAGATGACTTCCACCATGTCTACATTCAGGCGCACAAGGACCTGCAACAGAAATGGTATGATTTACCATACTTGGTCATAGATCATGACATTCAGGAGGTGATCCAACGCTGGCGAGTAGAGTGGCACGCCCCATCAGATTTGGATGTAGGAACTAATAAGGGCATGGGTAGCTCAACTAAGAAAAAGAGGAAGGATGGAACAAAACAGGCTATGCAAAAGTTGGCCGCGCAGGGGAAGAAGGAAGCCATCAAGAAAGATTGGATGGAATAGTAGTGTGCTTCCAAGGAGTATGTTGAGCAGGAACAACGCGAATCACAGAGAAGCGATAAATCCCCTTCGCCCATGACATAGGAGGAAGAACAATCTGAATAGGGCGACGGAGAAGATGAGGGGTAGAGAACCCCATTCCAGTTGAGGAAGCATAGAGAACATCAACAAGAGGGTTCCAGCATGAAGTAGAAGTTGGATAAAATGCAGGTGGATCCCATGACCTTGACGGAGGGAAATCTCGATGAGATCAACAACAAAGTCAAAGATACTACATCTGAGTTGCTGCAAAAGTTTGACCAGCAGTACATGAAGATGCTAGGGGGAGTCCAAAAGGATCTATGTGAACTGTAGATCCAAACTAGCAGGATACAGGTGGGTGTAGGTCAAGCGAGCGCAGAACAAATGAGCCTGGCACCTGGGATAAGTCAGGCTGTAGAATTGGTAAGGAATTTGGACCTTTGAATAGTTGCTCTACTATAAGGGTCCCTGTGTGTGGATTTGGCTAATGATTGAGTCCTATTAAGTACCCTTAAGGACATCATGTTGAACATTGCAGTGCTCCCCATTGAATTTCTTCATGCGCTGTAGGCAGGGGTAACGGAGGAAATGAGAGCTCGAGAGAAGCATGCTCTCAACCTAATAAGTGAGTATAGGGTGAACAATGAACAGATGTTCGTAGAGAAAACAAAGGCTTTGAAGGAGAAGGATACTCTATAGGCACAGAGTTCTAGGCTGGAGGCCACGATTGTAGAGGCATGCAAAATAGTGCCAGAGTTGCACATCCTAGAGGATGCATAGTTGGAGGCTAAGATCTAAAAATTAGTTATAGGCGTGCGTGAAGCGAAGGCCAAAGTCGGGAGAGTTCAATTCAAAATCAATATGAATATTATTGAGCTCTAACTTAAGTTACAACCTATGACTCTGCCCGAAGTCTGAGAGCAGCGCGGAGGCACCATCAAGGAAGGGGTGGCCACTTTAGACGGCATAGTCGTCGACTGCACCACCTTGTTTGAACAAGAAATGGAGTTGGTAACGACTCTGTAGGAAGACCTAAACTTGCAGATCTTGAATACAAAGATTTTTGAACTCCAAAAGGATTATGATGAGGTTAGGACGACTGTGCGCTCCATTGCTACAACACAACGCCTCGCCAAGTTGCAGGAGGGGAAGCAGCTCCTTGCACAGGTGGAAGCAACCTAGAAGAAGAAGGCAATACTTAAGGCTATGTTGGGACCTTAGTTAGAAGAATATTACCAAGTATCAAATAACATTCAGGAGAAGCTGAAGGGCTTACAACAGACACAACAAAAGATTAAGTTGGCCACGGAAGAAACAACTACAGAGCAGCTCGTCGAAGAGGTTAAGCAGGTAGCTACCTAGAGTGTTTCCAAGGCTGCATTTGTGTAGGTGGAGTCGGGGGATCTTCATAGCAAGATCACCATGCCAACTGAGTGACTTAAGGGAAAGTCACCACCTTTGTGTTGGGGGGCTATTGGGATGGGGTCCCCTGGGTCAGTTTTTGGGTTAAAAACCTAAGTTTTGATGTAAATGTTGGTGAAAAGATGTAAAGTCTCCACAATTTGTGGATGTAGAGCACATAGATAATTAGAAGGAAAAAGGGGTTTTGTCCCCTTGGTTTATTAAAGATGAGTCAGTTTTGAGATCCACCCATGGTCTGCGGACCATGGGAATGTATGTAAAAAGCTATAAATAGGTGTGTCTTAGAGAGTCTAAGAGGGGATAAGAAGATAGAGAAAAATAGAGATGGATTCTTATGTCTATTTCTAAGGAAAAGGGAAAGTAGCATCTGGTAAGTAGAAGGGAAAAGGCTTTGTAATTGAGTGCGTGGAGGCCTAGAGTAGAGTTCGTAGCTGAGTGCGCGACCCCTGCAGCTGAGTGCGTAGAACAGTTTTGAGTCTGTAACATCGTATTGAACATTAATAAAGAAGACTGTTGGAGAAATTATGTGTTTATCTGTTTATTTCTGTTATTTATGTTTGTGATATATGTTGTGATGGAATAAATGTCTTTAAGAAATATTGGTGTATTGATGTGCGACTCTGTTGGATTAGTCTTGCTAACTGTATGCAATGTATGTTATGTATTTACGCGAAGCTTATAATACATTTTGTTATGTTTATTGAATACATAAGTAGATCTATGAGAACTTAGATCTAGGGTTACTTTATGGTGCACATAAGTGGGAAATTCATCTATTAAGGGTCCAAAAAACCTTAAGTGAAGTTGCGATACCAAGCCTTAGGGGCTTATGGATCTATGCAAATGCAGATCTAGGGCAATAAAAGACATCACACTGATCTTTGGATGCGGAAACTTGGTTCCAACATCCCCCCACACTACTTCGGTGAGACTTTAGCCTGTGCTATGCGGTTGATGTCGAAAGGGCCAATAGTGTAGGGTTTTGTTTGGCTCAATTAACTTTGAACCTAGGTCAGGACCCACTAAGTCAACAATGCATAATTTTGGTTTTGGGTTAGAAAAAAATCCCTCTTCGGTTCCCTTGTTAATTTAGTGAATTTAATGATTGTGAGGTTAAACATCATATCATTTCCAAGAAACTTATTCATGAGCTCAATGAACCCAATGGTAGTGAGGATTAACATTGTATACTTATTTCTAGGGAAGCTTAATCATGAAAATTTATAAGAATTTTATAATAAATCACCTTAACATGAAGTGTAGTACATTGTATATTACTTTTAATTTTATATGCTTGTTTCCACCATTAAGAATAATGGTAATGTTTAGGTACTTAATGAACAAACACAAGTTAAAGTATCATGAAAGATGAGAGACTTTGTATCATTGCTTTAATTTTTAGTAAAAGATAGCCAATGTTAAAATGAGATTTTAGTAGTGATTTAGTGTACAATTTCTATATAATACCCACTATCCAAATCTTGTTAAAGTCTGAGATCCATGGCTATTAAAGTTTTTTTGTTGGTCTAGTTTCCATTCTTGACCCTTATATTTACCAATTATAGTTTCCCTGTCTCAATTGGAGTTTCCCTATTTGACAAAAATTTGTTGGGTATGCTTGAGTTATATAGTCATTTCTTAATTCACTTTACTCTTATGCTTATATGTTCTCACTTACCCAATCAAATTATTTTCTCCCTAGTCAACTACACACTAATTTGGGCCAATTTACCTTTTTCTAGGTCAAATATTTATTTGTTGGGGCATTTGTTGCTTCCCAAAAGCCATACATGATGTAAGAAAATTTTATAAGAACCTTAATGTTCAAGATGGTTGACCACCTTCTTTTCTGAGTGAATTCCTCATTTTTGATTAATTAAACTTCAAATCCATGCCTTCTCCAATCTCACCGTGTCCTGTAGAATGATTGTTTCTCATTTTTTGGTTAGCTCTAAAAAAATTCAATATATTGACTTAAGGTAAATATAAATCTAACCCAATGATTTTGTATCCTATACTATTACTAGTTACTAGTAATAAATTTTGAAGCACACTTGATTTTACCCATATCTTTGTTATGTTTAAACCATTGATTAGATGATAGATTGATGGATTTTGTGACATTGTGAATTTACTTAGTGATAAATAAAATAAACATAAAATATTATTGGACTTAGTTTAAACAACTTTTCTTAGACACAACAAATTTTCATCACTCCAAGGTTATTATCTCTCCAAATATCCTGCTACCTAGTTTTCTTGTTTTCTCGAGAGAAAAAGCTACATGATAAGTCCATCTGAGAAGGAATTAACCAATTGAATATTTCATTCTACTTAGAGTAGTGGAATTGAATAAATGGAAAGAATTAATATGAACTTAAGTTAATTGACACAACAAAAATGGATTCGATAAGAAGAATAGATTAGAGTTGTGTACGATCAAGCATTGAATTGGAGTAGTGGCTCAGATATTGGAGGCCTTTAAAATCATCCAAATTTATTGTATGCCTTCTATATCAATGCTAGTAAATGAAGGAAAAATTAAAGACTAGCCATTAGAGAGTGTTGATGGACAATGGTTTTTACCTTTCATAATACATTGCGCATAGAATCTAGAACTTAGAAGATTCCATTGGTATACTATACAATTGGGTAGATGTCGTCATGCATTGAGAACTAAGTTTTATTTTCCTTTGCGTTGCCACTTGGTTCTTATGTGCATCTTACACAAAGAAACAAACCAACCAATTAATTTGGAGTAGATCTTCTTGTTGTATGGAGGTTTCATTATTAATAAATGTCTTACAACAATAAAAAAACATAAAATAATAAATATCCCTGTATAAGCCAGACGTAAAGGTATAATGAACTTTCTGTAGACATGATACTCTATACAATCCTGAGAATAGAGCTTATAAGAAACTCCTACATAGTATCTATGTTTATGAAGTGAGTGGGATATAAATTGCTCATAACAATGTAAACTTTGAAACAGGAACTATAAACTCAAAACGGGAACTCTGGCCCAAAAACCCCAAAAAAACATCAAAAACAGTGCTAAAAACGAAAAGTGTGTATATTGGAACGATGTTTTTTTTTTTAGTGTCAATTTTGAACGTGTTTTAAAAATGGCGGTGACTACGAAATTTTCGTGCAAAATATAGCTTCAAAATGAAAGTGATGCTACTGGAATAACGTTTTTTTTTTTAGGGTCAATTTTCAAACTTTTTAAAAAATGCTAATAAAACCAATTTTTTATGTCTCAAACAAAGTTAATTTTTAAGGAAAAAACACATTAATGTTTCTGGTAGAATATCATTTTTCTTTCCTAAGTATAAATTTAACATGTTTTCAACCACACCATGCTAGATACAAAAGAAATTGAAAATTTTTCAACTATAAAATTAAAAAACCATGACATTATGAACAAAGTATATCACTCAATGAAATCAAAAGTATTTATTTGTATACTGAATAAAACAGGCATTATATCTCTAATTTGATATTGCATTGTAGATATTTAAACAATAAAATTTATCATACTTAAGACATAATCCAACAACATAAAAATGCTTCATAACTTCTCATTTAACAACATATGGAAAAAATTAATTTTATTTGAAGATATGATGCATACATCAGTTATATAATCTGTCTTAAACAATTATTCAAAATCACTCATATTTTCTTGCACACCATCACAATTCACATCTTCAGATGAGTGACTGGATGCTGACAAAGATGTTCCATATTCTTCTCTTTCATCAACTAGTGCCCCATCTTAGTCCACATGCATGCCCAACATTCCAGGTTTCAAAAGTCTTCTAGATCTACGACTGGTTTCAGTAGACTCCCATGTCAACACTATTCCTTCTGGTAACAACCTTTTCAGAATCTCTATCATCTTGAAGCGAAGAGTTCCTCTCTTTGTTAAATTGAAGTCATAAACAAGTATGTCAACATCCTCCAATTGTAATATGTCTGTGCGGCGGCGATTTATATTTGTACCCTTTCTTTTTCTTTTTCCACCTTTTTCTTTGTCAACTACGATCTTTGGCTTATACACACCATTGAATGGGTGTGTATTTGTGGCATACCAATGTACTTCAACACTTGTAACATCCTCATTTTATGTAAAGACCTTTATAACTTTAGCAACCTAAAATGGATAGCCTTTGGGATCTCCATCTGCTAGCACTGCAATCATGCAACCCTCCTTAATATCATGTACTGAACCCCTATAAAGGTCTTCCATGGCTTCACGTTGTGAATGAGATCTTCTAGAACCAATATACATCTCTCTTTCCATTGCCTGTGAAGAATTAATAATACCTTGAGTTTGTTGTTGTTCAACAATGTTCACTTCCTCTTGTTCATTCGAGACATTTTATGGCCAAAAAATGGATTTTTCAAAGGTATATCTTCATTGGTTGTGTTATCACTCAGGTTGTCCCTAGGCTCCTATAGGGATACGGCCGAGGTAACAACAAACCAATCTTTGGATTCCAGGTTATAGCCCACCTACAATCAGAGAGGGCTCTCTCTTAATGATTCAATTTTTTTCATGATTTTAGGCTAGCTATTGGCTTAGGGGTTTTTGTTTGTGTTTGGATGGAAGGAAAATGCTTTCAAGCAGAGAGGAAATTTATGAAGTGATAAGTTTCAAACCATTGGGCATGGAGTCATGGGTTAGGATTATTAGTGCGTCTTTCTGGTCATAAGATAAATAATGAAGCAGGATAGCTTCTCATAACACAATCTTCAGACTAAAAGGATGAATTATATGTAAGGAATGAGAGGCACTTAAGAATCTCTCATTTAACTTAACAGAGGGAAAGATGATCTCTATCTAGGGGCAATGAAGAATCCCTGGATAATTGTCTTGGGTTAAGGCAAACATGAGCCATGTGGAATTCATATTTATGATTAAACAGAGGAAAACATAAATAAACAACAGAAATTGAGCATAGAGTGTATTTAAACAAATTTTAAGCTAATCTTTCTTTCAGCTATTTAAGAGTGTAATTCATGAATGAAAACAGAGGTAAGAAGCACTTATTGAGTTATGCACAGCACGAGAATTTCATAATCACTCTTCAACCAGTAAACACAGTGAACAATCCATTCTCCAAGGCTCATAAGCAGTCTTTGATTATAGAAACTTATCAGATATTACAGTGTGAGTTTCTCCTAGAGAAAAATCAGCTAAAGATAGCTTGTTGACAAATCAACCAACCAACCAACCCGTAATACAGTATTCAGGGCTGTCTTTATAGTGTAAATATCTCAAACTTATTTATTACAATTGACCTAAAACAGGTCTGCGAAAAGAGCTTTCTAAACCTAAAATTGTGCCAGAATTAAATGCAGGTAAATATCTATTGAACTGTGTCAGAGGTAGGTGGATTAAAAAGAGTGCAATGTGGCCCTTGGAAGCTCAATGCAGTACTGCTGGAATAACTATGCTTTAGGATTTGCATTTCTATTCTAGTGTGAGTTTAAATGTGCAATAACCATGATTTGAGAGTTTTGAGTGGCCTCGCCCTCATTCTTTGACTTTGCTGGAAGGTATTAAATTTTATCCTGCTTTGGGCCACTGTTAAGATCTTCGCTGATACTCTTTGCCACTACATTGATGGTCTCCGCCGCTTTTTGATACTCTTTGAAGTGTTTTCTCTCTGTGAATTTGATCTGATACTCTTTAATCTCTGTCTCTAGTCTCTTCTTGTCTTCAAATTGGTTTAATTTGGAAAAATCGGGCAATTTCGGGCCTTTTCGGTGCAAAACGGGGCAAGGAATCAAAATATTCCCTAAAGATTCCCCAATATGGCCTATTTCCCGTAGAGATATGCGATTAGCACTTCGCGCTAATCACACATCGATAACTGCCTCCGTTTCTCATTTCGTAGCTCTGAAGCACGATTTTTCCTCTTGCGCGAATTTTCGGTTTTTTGGCTGCTGACGTCAGCATGATGTCAGCAGCACGGCGGCTGACGTCAGCATGCTGACGTCAGCAGTGGGGTCCTTTCATATGGATGTGATGTCAGCTTGCTGAAATCATCAAGGTGACGTGGTCATACGGCAGGGTGACGTGGGAGGGTGACGTGGACCGGGCGCAGGCAGGGTGAGGTGACGTGGAGGCGACTTGGCACGATGAGGTGGTGCTCCTGTTACGTGAGGGGAAGGCGGTTTTCCCTGTGCATCAGACCGCCTTTGGTACGGAGTTGGTTTTTGTCAGGGGCGGCCCGATGGAATGGGAGGCCGCCACCTGTCCCGGTGTACGATGGTAAAATCGTCGGACATCGTGTGGTAACCTACCACCGTAATCAGGCGCGCGATGTGATCAAGGACTGTCGGATCTGGGGGAGGCAATCTGACAGTGGACGAGAATGGGAGATGCACGGGGTTTAGCAAAGGAGCGCGCGTTAAAGGCTTAATTTTTCGTGGCGCGGTAGGTTTTAACTTTAGAAAATGGGTAAATGTGTTTGCGTAGTGAAAACTTATCAAACAAACATTAATATGTTTCACAGAAGAATGCGCGGGGAGGGTTATTTAGCATAAGGAAAGGGTTCCCTTAGTGTTTGGAAGGGGTCCATACACTTGGGAGTGGAAATTTTGCAAAGGGAGGGTTCTTACTAAAGTCCATGTGACTTAGTAATTCCCAGTAAAGTATTTATGGTTATATTTCAACGAGGGGGAGGGGATATTTACATAAGGGGATTATCTACATAGTTTTAGTAGGGGGATGGGGAAAATATAGGGAGTTAAATAATAGTGTTAGTAGTTAATATGGAGAAGACAAGAAAGCACTAAGTTTCAGAAATCTTAGGCTTGAAAAGGGGAGATAGAACCTTATAGAGAGAGTATGGATTTTCTTTGAGTGGAGCAGGTCTTCACCCAAGATAATGACATGAAAATGATGAAACTAAGAGATATCAAGTAAATCTTGACCTCTTTTTGGGGAAATTAGTTAATGATTTGGGGGAGATGGAGAAAGGAAGTTAGTTATGCCTGTTTTGAGCTCTTTCACATAAAACTGCCTGGTGATTGTGTCCTGAGTAGAGATGACACCCTGAAAATATGGAACTGATCAACAATCAAGATTCTGCAACCTCAAAACTACCTACCTAGCCTACTTACCTAACATTTTTTCTTCTTTTAGTTTGGGTGCACTTAGACTTGTAGACCCATCATTTCAACTTTTTCTTTTTTATACCTTCCTATCTACCAACTACCCTTTTTTCTTCCAAGGGCCCAGATTAAGTAGTTGGGCTCCTTTGGTTCTCTACCTATCTAAGAATCTGCCAAGATTAAGCTGTTTGGAATATTTTCATCCTCTATATTCTAAAACAGGAAATTGAAACCTAGGGAGACCAAGATTAAGCTGTTTGGACCTCCCTTTAGCTGAAAATTGTACAAAACTAGAATAACTTCTCAAAATTTGGAAAGAATTTAGATGAACTCTGAGTAGCCTTCTTTTCTTGGTGACTGTTTAGCAAATATGGAGCATTGCAGCATGCAAAGTATGACATATTTGGTCTCAAAAAAAAGTCAATCATGAAATATGAGTAACCTACTGCAGCAGGAGGCTAACAGTGGCTCCACTTGGGTATGGCTTCTCCTTGTGAGAAGCCAAGAACAACAGGTCAGATTGCCTTGATTCTTCTGTTATGGTTGTGATTTGAACTTGTTAGTGCTGATTGTTGGATTGATTTGAACTTTTGGATTGGGAACAACTCTTTCCTTCACTTGTGCTACTATTAAGCTACAAAGCACTGCCTTCTTTCTTCTGCGTGCTTTAGCATCATGGATTCTTAAAAAAAATCAAAACACTGGTATATACAAATATTCTATGTACAGAATAAAACACCGCCTGCTCTTTTCAATCAAAAGGATCATTGTAGTGCTTTAACATTCGGCCATTGACAGGGCCTTCTTCAGCTGTGTTGCCATCTGGAGATTTGAGAAAATAGGTATTATTGCCTTGCACAGCGCTGATAATGCACGTACCTTTCCACAGAAAATCGAATTTTGCGTGTTTGCCCTTGTCTTCTCTTCATGAATCCCATCTTAGAACTTTGTTGCCCACCCAGAAATCCTCTGCTTTGGCCTTCTTATCAAACATCTTTTTGAGTTTTTCTTGCAGTATTTGAGCTCTGTCGAAGACTTGTTCTCTGGTTTGCTGAAGATGAATGGTTTCATTAACTCTTCTCTGCATGTCATTCGGTTCAACCTGAATTTATTGCAACAAT
>APFE031585541.1:0-18486 GCA_000404065.3 Pinus taeda | reverse complement strand
AGTTCAACAGCAGATGGAATCCCTGAAGTAAAAGAAGATCATGAAGGAGTCTGCAAGGATGTGCATTGGGTAAGAACACCAAGAGACCATTTGGAAGTAGTGCTTCATGGTCAAAAGAAATCTTGGATCTTATTCATTCTGATATCTGTGGTCCTAATACTCCTCAATTACTTGGAAGACATCTATGTTGTGTCACATTTATAGATGATCATTCAAGGAAGAATTGGTTTTACTTAATGAAATCCAAGGATGAATTATTTACAAAATTTCAAGAATTCAAAGTTGAAGTAGAGAACCTTATAGAAAGAAGAATCAATATATTAAGATTTGATAATGGAGGAGAATATACATCCAAGGAAATCATAGCTTTCTGTAAGGAGTCTTGAATTAAGAGGGAGCTGATAGTCCCATATAATCATGAACAAAATGGAGTTGCAGAATGAAAGAATTGATCCATTGAAGAAATTCTAAAAATGATGTTACATGATCAAGAATTTCCAAAATTTTTGTGGGGTGAGGCTACAAAGGCAGTTGTATACATACAAATCAAAGTCCCCACAAGTCACTAGAAAGCAGAACTCCTAAAGAAGTATCCATTGGGAAGAAACCTACCGTATATCATATCCGGATTTTTGGTTTTCCTGTCTATATTCATATACCTAAGGACAAAAGAAAGAAGTTGGATCCTTAAGGCATGAGGGGAACATTTTTTGGCTATAGTAACTCCTCTAAGGCCTATAGGATCTACATAAAAGGAGGACACTGAATAGAAGTCAATCGAGATGTGATATTTGACGAAAGTATTGCATTCAAGAAATCAAAGGATCTCCCTATGGACTCTGATGATGAAGAACTTCCAGTATTTGAAGAAGTTATTAGGGAAGAAGAAGAATCAAATCATGAATATGAAGGTCCCAATGAACCTATACAACTTGTTATCCCTGAAAATAGAAAGAGACCTAACTGGTTGAAATCTATACTACTTGATGCAAAAGGTCATGGAGTAGCTCAAGTCACATTCATGGAAAGCAAGAAGCCCAAGCAATACTTTGGGTATGCATCCTACATGAAAAAACTAATAGAAGCAAATCCATCCACTTTCGAAGAATCTATCAATTACCAAGAATGGATGGATGCTATGAATGAAGAATAACAATCTATAATGAAGAATGGAGTTTGAGAGATTGTACCTAGGCTTGAAGACAAATATGTGGTAACTTCCAAATGGATCTACAAGATAAAACATGGAGTAAATGGAATTATTGATAAACATAAGGCAAGATTTGTGGCTAGGGGCTTCTCTCAATAAGAAGGCATCAACTATGAAGAGACATTTTCTTCAATAGCAAGGTCTACAACTATATGTTCATTGGTCTCTTTGGCAGCATCGATGGGATGGAGCATCCACCAAATGGATGTCAAGACTACATTCCTGAATGCCACAGTTGATGAGGAAGTCTATATAGAACAACCCTTGGGATTTGAAGTTAAATATAGAAAGGCATATGGGTGCAGATTGAAGAAGGAATTATATGGCCTCAAACAAACACCAAGGGCATGGTATGCTAGGATGGATGCATACCTTCAGAGATTACATTTCACAAAGAGTTTTGTTGATCCAAAGCTTTATATTAAGGTGGTGAAGGGAGAGCCAGTAATTATTCTTATGTATGTGGATGACCTTCTCTTGACAGGTTTGGAAGGTCGAATTGAAGAATGTAAGAAGAAACTAGTAGCAGAATTTGACATGAAGGATCTAGGGTTGATGCACTATTATTTGGGACTATAAGTATGGTAAGGGCCTGATTAGATTTATCTAGGTCAAGGACAGTACGTGATCAAGATGTTAAAGAAGTTTGACATGATGAATTGCAAACCAATGACAACCCCAATGATCACAAATTTGAAAAGAATAAGAAATTCTGAATTGAGCCCTTTGGATCCTTTCGAGTATAGACAATCAATTGACTCCCTGATGTACTTGGTGAATACTCGACCAAACATATGCTTTGCAGTAAATGTTCTCATTCAATTCCAAGTGGATTCAAAACATTATCATTAAATAGAAACAACACATATTCTGAGATATTCACAAGGAACCATCCACTACTGCCTAAAATGCAATAAAAGAAGTGATGTCCACTTGATTGGATATACAGATTTCGACTAGGGAGGTAGTGATCAAGATGGAAGGAGAAGTATATGAGGGTGTTTCGGCTTGGGATCTTCCATGATCTCATGGATAAGCATAAAGCAAGATACAATTTCTTTTAGTAGTGCTAAGGCATAGTATATTGCAGCCTGTGAAGTAAGAAGAGAAGTGATCTAGTTGAGGAAGTTGTTATCTAACCTATTTGAAGGACCTATGGACCCTATAGTGATACATTGTGATAACACCAATTGTATTTGATTCTCTAAATACCTAGTGTTTCATGGAAAGACGAAGTATATCAACAAAAAGTATCACTACATTCGGAAGCTAGTCCAAGATGGTGTATTGCAGCTACAATATATCTCCATCGATGAGAAAGTAGCTAACATATTGAAAAACATATCTTCCTAGTAAGAAGATTGTGTATTTGAGAAGCAAGCTTGGTTTGGTTAATGTATCATCCCTAGTTGAGAGGGAGAGATAGGCACATCATTCTTGTCTTCACTTGGAAAGACATAATGGAGGATTGGGTAAGAAATCTGGCATATGATACTCTTTGAAGATGAGGTAGGGAATCCAAGATGAGAGTAATCGTGGACTGATATTCTTTAAGGACTAGTTATCCAAGATAAGAATAGTCCAAGGAAGTTCATACTTTGTGAACACACGGGTGGGGTATGTACCTTGAGAGATAATGATGATGGTGTCTATAAATGATTGGTCTCACCAACATTATGCTCTGACCTTGTGGAGAGATAGAGTTGTTAGTCAAGGCCTTTCTATATGATAATGTTGTTTGTTATGATGCTAAACATATAGGTTACCAACCTGACTCTTCTTATGAGATCTCTTCAGATTGAGAATGTCCATGTACCATTTATGAATACCTCCATAGTTAAGAGGGAATGTTGAAAAATGTGTAACTAAGTTCGGTCTTCATAAATATGAAATGTACTTTTGATTCTTGTAAAATGTAAAATGAAAGAAAATTATTATTATTATTATTATTATAAGAGCATGGGTTTCATGCTCAAGGTCTTTTATTTTGAAGGTCAAGCACCCATTGAGTGCTTCTATAGTTTTTCCTAGGTCAAGAAGTCAAAATAGTCATTGTCATAAGTTGAAGACCCCTTCGGGCAAATTGTAACTTGTAAATAAAATTATTGTTGTCTTTAAAAGTGTCAAAATGCCCTCCAAGATCAAGTTGGCCTGGCAGATGGCAAGTTGGCCTAATTTGAGGAGTCGTCCACCTTTGAGAAGTCTATATAAAGGAGGAAAATTGACCTCCTTGGAGTACATTCATCTATCACTCATAAAAGTGAAGGAAGTAGAGGAAGAAGGCAGCGAAGAAGGAAGAGGACAAAGAAGACTTGGTTTTGGGCTATTTCTCTCTCACATGTGCGAACGAAGGTTAGGGTTTATGAAGTAGATCTAGGATTTTCCTCTACAAGTTTGATCTTGAAGAAGAGAAGGCGAGAAGGTTAAATGAAGGTCACAAGAATCCATCCTCAAGCTCCAAAAGTCAGAAAAAGCCAAGCGAAGGTCTAAGGAAGTCCTGGGAGGCTAAAATAAGTTCACACATGTTGCAACAACAACTGCAGGAGGGCCGAAAATTTCAGGTCTGCAGTGGAGGCTGAAATTCTACAGTTGGAAGTCGAAGTTGTTCTACTGGAAGAGATTTGAATGGGTTTGACTTGAACGAGGAAAGCACATCATCTGGAAAGGTTGGACTTGGTCTTTGAGGGTATTGCTCTCTATGTTCTTGTTCTTCTTGTTTTTTGTAGTTGTTTGATGATAGACAAACATAATAATAATAATAAGTGAAGCGAATAAGTAAGATAAGTAAAAAGACATCACAATCAATTATCAAAGAAAGAGAAATCACTCTAATCATTTCCCTCTAGATTTCTCAACACCTATCTTCAGTGAGAACTTGACATTAGAATTGGATCGTCACTTCTCATAGGAAGAGAGATCTTAGAAGGGGAAGGAAAAGGGGACTTCCATTGAGGATTGCTAAAGGCTCATTGTTCATAGCATCTTCCTTTGTGTCTCTTTGTAGACCTATTTGTCATCAGTTCATTGGAAATAAATGATTCATGCTTCTCATTTCTTGATCATGTCCATTTCTATTTGTGTTTGTCTCTTAGTTAGCTAAGTTGCATTGTATTTTCATGAATATTTACATTATGCTTCGTTTGTTTATAAATTTTAAATTAATCTATAAATACACTTTATTTTCATATAAAATTAAAATGATAACTGTAGTTAATTAAAAATAATATATATGTTATTTGATTTTTTATATATTTCTAAATTACATATTTTTTCATGTTATTAGAATCTTCTAGGTCAGTGTCTTAAAGTTGTTTGATTTAATTTTATTAAATTAGATTTAATTTGTTTTGTTAATTTTAACTTTCTCGCAATAAATTGGGATAACTTTTTTGACGAGTGGAGTTGAATTTTGAATTTGAAAAAGTTGTTGAAGATATTTAGTTTTTATAAATTTCAAATATCCTTTGCCCTTTGGATTCTCGCTGTTCTGCGTGTGATAAAAAGCATTTCAATCACCTTCAACCGCTAAGTTAATTGATGAACAGAGATCCAAGGGATCCAAGGGTTACCACAGGATCCGACGGTGGAGAGATTTTGATCGTTAAAGCATTAAGGACGAACTTAGCTTTTGTATGCAATATATAATAACATATTTCCTCTCCCTGCAGTGCATTCTCGGCTCTCTGTGCTCTCTCTCTCTATGTTGTTGTGTGGTCTTTGGAGCTCTCCTCTTTGTTTTTCGGTTTATCTTTATGTTGCCTTCTGTTTATATGGGTTTGGAATGTTGTTTTGTTTGCCTTTATGTTGCCTTCTCTTTGTTTTTCGGTTTATCTTTATGTTGCCTTCTGTTTATATGGGTTTGGAATGTTGTTTTGTTTGCCTTTATGTTGCCTTCTGTTTATGTGGAAATGTTGTTTCAATTATTGTTATGTGCATGTCGGTGGATGTTCGTCTATGAGAAAGAGACAGATAACTCTCAGCTGAAGAGACTTTGATGGCGTAGCATTCTGTGAATTCATGGAGCCTGGAAGTGATCTACATCAGCGGTGATTGTAAGTGTGGACTGGAATTAAATTTGATTTCAATTTAAGGAGGGAGGAAGATCAAGCTGAAGATACTTTGATGGCGTAGTATTCTGTGAATTTGTGTCAATAATATTGAAATATTGATTGTAAGTGTGGATTGGAATTAAATTTGATTTCAATCTAGAGAGGGAGGAAGATCAAGTAGGATATTATGTGGATTTCTTTCTAGAGAGGGAGGAAGATCACATTAGTTATACTGATCTTTGCGTTTCTTTTCCTTTCTTTCTTTGATTGCAATTTGCCAATCAAGATCATACAAGGAAATAAGTTTTGAATTCGATCTTGTGATTTCCGACAGGCCAAACAGCTTACGATGGATGAAATAACTGGAATTGCTGTTGGATTTCCCTTGAAGTTTTACTTCAGGTACAATGTTTCCTCTGGCTTTGAGAAGTAATAGATCTGTTTATGTTTTCTTGGCTGTATAAACAATCCTTTTATGTTTTCTTGGCTGTATAAACAATCCTTTTATGTTTTCTTGCCTCTGGTTTCGAGAAAGAAAGAACATATCTATTTCAATTTAACGAGTGAGGAAGATCAAGCCAAATATATAGTTGTATTACATATTATATATTTATCTCTGCGTTTCTTTCCCTTTCTTACTTTGATTGCAATGGTTTCGAGAAAGAAAGAACATATCTATTTCAATTTAACGAGGGAGGAAGATCAAGCCAAATATATAATCCTTTTATGTTTTCTTGGCTGTATAAACAATCCTTTTATGTTTTCTTGCCTCTGGTTTCGAGAAAGAAAGAACATATCTATTTCAATTTAACGAGTGAGGAAGATCAAGCCAAATATATAGTTGTATTACATATTATATATTTATCTCTGCGTTTCTTTCCCTTTCTTACTTTGATTGCAATGGTTTCGAGAAAGAAAGAACATATCTATTTTAATTTAACGAGGGAGGAAGATCAAGCCAAATATATAGTTGTATTACATATTATATATTTATCTCTACGTTTCTTTCCCTTTCTTAATTTGATTGCAATTTGCCAAGATCTTGCAAGAAAAAAGTTTTGACTTCGATCCTGTGATTTCCGACAGGCCAAACAAGTTACGATGGAAGCAGGGGCTGCGATGGAACAATTGGAATTGGTGTTGGATTTCCCTTGATGTTCTACTTCAGGTACAATGTTTCCTCTGGCTTTGAGACGTAATAAGTTGGATTTCCCTTGATGTTACAATGTTTCCTCTGGCTTTGAGAAGTAATAGATTTGTTTATGTTTGCTTGGCTGTATCAGTATGTACAATCCTTTATGCGTTATTGCCTCTCTGGTTTCTAGAAAGAACGAACATATTTATTTACTTCCTGGTTTTTTTTGGTTTCAATAAATAAAGAAACAGATTAAATTTGTTGAAGTTTTCGGACTGTAAATGTAAATTAATTCGTCTGGTTCATATTCTTAGAAAGACGAAAAATGAATAAATGAAATCCATGTATCATGCCTATCTGTGTGCTTTGAATTTGAGCTGCCCTGTTTGCACCTCATTTCTTTCTCTCTGATCACTCTTGAAATCCTTCACTTTATAATTTTGATTATTTTACTTTTTTAAATCCCTAGCTCAAGGTATTCTGGAAAGAGAAAGAGAAATCGTAATCGATTCTTTAAGTTTTCCCGCTTAGAAATAACCCTTCATGTTTTCTTTCGTTTCGTATGGTTAGATTCTTTACGTTTTCCCGCTTAGAAATAACCCTTCATGTTTTCTTTCTTTCGTATGGTTTAGATTCTCGTTTTCCCGCTTAGAAATAACCCTTCATGTTTTCTTTCTTTCGTATGGTTTAGATTCTCTGAGTTCGAGAAAGGATGGATCACATTACTTTCATTTTTTTGGTTTTCTTTATTATTTTAATTTTTTTTTTCCCAGAAAAATAGATAGTTTCAATTTGTCCATCCCGAGTTTGAGTTTTGAAGATGGGTTAAAAATAGTAATAATAAACCCTATATAATTAGAATTTTCTAATTTTGTTTTAATATATTTGATAATTTTATTTTAGTTTTCCAATTATTTTTAAGCCAGTTGCTCATCATAAATTTTATTTTTATTTCCCCATAATTGTAATGGTTTAAAACAGTTTTATACATGTTGCCAAATACATTAAGTTTAATTTCTATATAATAAGTTGGTCATATACAAATTTAGAATTTGGGTCATTCAATAATAAAGGAAGTTTAATTTCTATATAATAAGTTGGTCATATACAAATTTAGAATTTGGGTCATTCAATAATAAAGGAAGGGAGAAAATTATTCTTATGGATTATTTTCAAGAGTATCACCATATAAATAAAGTGTTTTCTAATTTCATTAACCGTATTTATGGTATAAAATAATCTATTCAATTTAACCAATTCTTATACTGGATTACTATTGAACACAATAATTTTTTTCTACAATATTAATATTTTTTAAAATTTCTCTTTAGACATTAACTCATATAAATAAAGTGTTTTCTAATCTCATTAACCGTATTTGTGGTGTAAAATAATGTATTCAATTCAACCAATTCTTATACTGGATTACCATTGAACACAGTAATTTTTTATACAATATTAATATTTAAAAAAAATAGACATTAAATTTCTATGAAATGTTTAGATTTCTCTACATTAAATGCCTTTTTGCTTCATATTTATTCCTTGTATTTTTTGCACAAAGGATATATATCTTTAATGTAGTTGATCCAACCAAAGTTGAGTTGGGATTTTCAGAACATTTTGGATTCAATTACAGTTATATCTAAAAATTATCACTTTTCTAGGGTTTTTCACCATAGATTTTTGTTTTGATGAAGACCCAGAAAATATATATATATATATAGATATATATAGACAACATAAATCTAAGAATTAGGATTATCTCAACATAAATCTAAGAATTAGGATTATCTGTGACCCTTTTTATTTAGTAATTACCATTGAATACAATTTCTTGATACCACTTTAAACATAATTATGTGAATCTTGATAATACAATTTCTTGATACCACTTTAAACATAATAATTATGTGGATCTTGATGCCAAACTGCAGAGACCTACCATCATATTTCACTTGCATTTCATTAGTTTATATGGTTGGTTTTTCATTAATAGTTTATATGTTTGATTTTATTTTAGTTGTGAAGTCTTTTTTTGTAATTGTTGGATTTTATGTGAATTTTCTCATGTGATACATTCAAATGGCTTGAAGATCAAGATTTAATTGTGAAAGTGATGGTATAGCTTACAACCCTTTGTGTAGATTCTGTAGATGCATGTTTTTATTTAAACTTTTTGAAAAGTCTTTAAAAAAACCTAGTTTCTAATTTTAAAATATAATCTAAAGTATGGGTAGAAAACAAGGGAAAAAAACTAAATAAATTTCATGTTAATTTGAAACCTTAACATTAAGTATCATAGAGGATTCTATAATAAAGCTTCACTAGGACAAACAGTTTCTCATTTTAAAATATATTCCAAGTAAAGCTTAACACATAAATATGTTGATCAAAACAAATCAAACTTACGACACACATAAATAAATTGATTAAAACAAATGCAACTTATGAGGAATGTAATGAAGGGTATATATATATGCAGCATTTACAATTTTTTTCTCAGTAACAATGAAATGGAATGTGTTACAATTTTTTGTTTTTATTTAATTTTATTATCATGTGAAATATAGAATATAAAGAAAATATAAAATCATTTCATTTTTAAAAAAATGTTTATATTTTGTTAGTTACTTTTTGTTTTAAAATATATTTATGTACTCTAGAATCATTATATATTATTTTTAAATGAAGAATCATTAAATATTTTTTGTTTTCTTTATATTAGATAATGTTGGAAATCCTTCCAGTAAATAAAAATCCTTCCAGTAAAAAATCTACAAAACATTTTCTTAATAATTTATGAGTACATAATATGTTTCAACTCCATTTATGAGTACATAATATGTTTCAACTCCAACTGGAAGGATGCTCCAACTTTCCCTAACATCACCCTGCCACCCTAAAGTGTTTTCATGCTACAACTTCAAGGTTACGTCAATCACCTGCCTTGCACCACCCAACCACCTTGAAAATGATAATAGAATATGCAAACAACTGTTGGCTCCCGTACCAAGGATAATAGCTCACTTACAAAATCAAACTTCTGCAAAACAATACCAAACCAGACTACTTCAACAGTAAAACCCATACTACTACCCAAACCATACTTATAAAATTTTCTGCAAAGTGATGTGACTAGTAGACTGAATAAGAGTTCATGTACTTCTCATGCCTTCTGAAGTTAACTAAAGATGTTGCCAATGCAATTCTGGTCAAGCTGAATTGTTCCACCAATGATCAAACTTGTAAGGCAAGTTCCACCAATGATCAAACTTGTAAGGCAAACAATCATCAATTACAAACCCTTTGAATAGTGCTTTCAATGATATTACAAACCCTTTGAATAGTGCTTTCAATGATATTACAAGAACTAGATTAAAACCACATGTACGTTGATCCAAGCATAAGTGTTGAATTAACTCTTAAATCACCGGTTAGGGCATGAGAATACTTGCTTGAAATTTCACACCAGATCAGCTTTGAAACAGTGACAAAATTCAGCCAATTAAAGTTCAGTAATTAAAATAGAGGGAACCTCCAGATCCGTCTTAAATTCTGCTTAATGACCATTGTAAGAAACTATTTTTGTGCAGAAGGCGGCTTAAAAAAATGCATTCAAACAACCTCTGCCTTAACTTTATTTTCAACTTCCATAAATTATACAAGGCTCGAAGGGGATTTAATAGACGACCCAATTCATGGTTATAACTTTGGAAAATATTGCACTTTAGAAGAGTGCGGATGGCACCAATTGATCATCAAGAAGTCATGGGCCAACATTTCTCTAGAACTCAGATTGATCACATATTTGTAGCCCACCTATATCCCCTTCAAACGAAGCTCGGGTCTTCACTGAATTGAGCCCTAAATAGTGTCGAATTGTTAGGCCAACGTTTCTCTAGAACTCAAATTGATCACATATTTGTAGCCGACCTATATCCCTTTCAAACAAAGCTTGGGTCTTCATTGAATTGACCCTAAATAGTGTCGAATTGTTATCACATAAGTGCCTCAGAGGCTCGGATTCTTACCACTCTGTTCCAAGACGATTGAATAAATGACCTTCGAGAGTGGCGGAATGTCCCTTAACCAACAACAAAGCTTTGAAGTTATACTATTCTTGGATTGCTTTAGAGCCAGATAGCGAATCCCTTTCAGACATGCGGATTTCTATGAGTTTTGCAATGGGATTTTTATAAGCTACAATTAGGTTCGGTGCAAGAACATGGCCGGATTTAGCTTAAACATCTGAGGTCAGACTTGCACCAATTTTCGAACGGAAAATAAAATTAAAATTAAAATTATTTTTTCATTTGGGACAAAAAAATTAAATGAGGCCAACTTTTAATTTTAAAATTAAAATTCTTTTGGAGCTAAAAGTATTCTTAACTTTAGGTTGACTTTAATGAAGATGGAAAATGGAATTCAAATTTCAAATTTCATAGTTTGGAGCAAACATTAATTTAATAAATTTGTTTGAAGCCCACAAATCAATAATAAGTTGTCATGTCACCTTAATTCGGGTTTTGACCTTCAAGATGGGGGCTTCATCTCTTACACTTTGTAGCTCTCATGACGTATCATATATCGTCGAAATTAGCATATCATATACGGTTGGAATTAGCAAGATGGGGGCTTGATCTCTTACACTTTGTAGTTCTCGTGACGTATCATATACCGTCAAAATTAGCATATCATATACCGTTGGAATTAGCAAGACGAGGAGAATCCAATAAAGGTGGTCTTGTTTAAAAAAACCATGAATTGCCATGCATTTTAGTCAACAAAGGCGGGGAATATTCTAGTGTTGCTTGGTTGACATCAATGACAACCAAAATTTAATAGATAACATTGTTTGCATTCTTTATATATTGATAAAAGTTATTTTTATAATATTATTTTTGTGATAATGTTTTTAAAAGAAATTAAAATGAGTAGATACTTTTCCATTAATTTAAGTCATAATTTTTTTTTAAATTTATTTAGCTATAATTTTTTAAGTTTAAAAAGAAATATATTTCTAAAGACTTATGTTATCCATAATGTTTAAGAAAACTTTTCTGATTGAGATAGGCCCCAAAAATCCTATGTGATCTCAATCCGAAAAAATTCTCTAAGAAATATATTATTAATTTTTTATATAACCATTTAATATTTTTTAAATACTTTTTATTAAATTTTTTATTTAAAATAATAAAATAATTATTAAATGCATGCAAATTTTACCTTCAAATTAATTTATTTTTCTTTTTTTATGAAAGGGATCTCACTCTCTTCCATGAGATCCCATCCATCCAAAAATAAAAAGGTGATTTTTCTATTTCTCCTTCTTTTTCCTTTATCCATAAATTCATCACATAAACCCATATATTCATGACACTAACCCAAAAACATTAAATAAGAATCTGTTATTCATGACACAAACCCAAAAACATTAAATAAGAATCTGTTAGTTGGAAGAAGTGATGTATTTTTCGGTGATAGGGTTCAAATAAATTACTTATTGTGAAATTAAGTAGATGTGCTTCATCTTGGACTATATGTATACAATCTGACACATAATTTTGTTTTAAGATCACATTCGTGTCAGGAATACATTTGATAAATTTCATTTGGAGAATCTTTTATATAAATTATATATAGCTTTTTCTGACCTGGAAAAAAAGTTGCATTGGGAGAATGTAAAAAAACTCAACAACAATTCGTTTATTTGTTTATTGTATTAGAGATTCACGTGATTTCCATTTTTTATGACAAAAACTAGTACTAAGAGTGATTTAAAATCATGTAATTTGTCAAACATTCGTCACAATCTAAAAATTATGTTTTCCATACAATTCTTTTAGGAAAAAAAGGCCATCCTACTCTAAGCCTCTTTCAATGATTGGTATTGAATTCTATCAATCATACTTTTTAAGAAATTGTCGGTCTTTAAGAGCTACAATTAGGTTCGGTGCAAGAACATGGCCGGATTTAGCTTAAACATCTGAGGTCAAACTTACACCACAAAAACTCTTAATTTTACCCAAAATCAAAAGAGTCATTCCACCTGCAACAGAGAAGCAACCCAGCGTATACCCATGGTAGACAGATAAACATTAAGCCCAAACCAAACTCAGAACTTCGACCACTCCTTAAGATATGCTTTGACTACTGCTGGCCGCAAGGATTTCTAAACTTTAGATCTGTGTTTGATGAGGAAAATAATAGCCCTTAAAGTTTTTTAGAAGACATTATTGAGGGAGCTGACTAGCAATTTTCGAAGGGAAAATAAAATTAAAATTAAAATTATTTTTTTCATTTGGGACCAAAAAACTAAATGAGGCCAACTTGACTTAGAAGGCTATTTTGAATTTTAAAATTCAAATTCTTTTGGAGCCAAAATGATTCTTAACCTTAGGTTGACTTTAATGAAGGATGGAAAATGGAATTCAAATTTCAAATCTCATAGTTTGGAGCAAACAATAATTTAATAAATTTCTTTTAAGCCCACGAATCAATAATAAGTTGTCATGTCACCTTATTTCGGGTTTTGACCTTCAATATGTGGGCTTCATCTCTTACACTTTGTAGCTCTCGTGGCATATAATATACTGTCGAAATTAGCATATCATATATCGTCGGAATTAGCAAGATGGGGGCTTCATCTCTTACACTTTGTAGCTCTCATGACGTATCATATACCGTTGAAATTAGCAATACGAAGAGAATCCAATAAAGGTGGTCTTGTTTCAAAAAAACATGAATTGCCATGTCATTTTAGTCAACAAAGGCGGGGAATATTCTAGTGTTGCTTGGGTTGACATCAATGACAACCAAAATTCAATAGATAACATTGTTTGTATTCTTTATATATTGATAAAAGTTATTTTTATAATATTATTTTTGTAATAATGTTTTTAAAAGAAATTAAAATAAGTAGATACTTTTCCATTAATTTAAGTCATAATTTTTTTTTTTAATTTATTTAGCTATAATTTATTAAGTTTAAAAAGAAATATATTTTTGAAGACTTATGTGATCCATAATGTTTAGAGAGAGAACTTTTCTGATTGAGATAGGCCCCAAAAATCCTATGAGATCTCAATCCGAAAAAATTCTCTAAGAAATATATTATTAATTTTTTATATAACCATTTAATATTTTTTAAATACTTGTTATTAAATTTTTTATTTAAAATAATAAAATGAATTATTAAATGCATGCAAATTTTTCTGGTTGCTCACTCTCTTCCATGAGATCTCATCCATCCAAAAATAAAAAGGTGCTTTTTCTATTTCTCCTTCTTTTTCCTTTATCCATAAATTCATGACATAAACCCATATATTCATGACACAACCCCAAAGACATTAAATAAGAATCTGTTAGTTGGAATCTGTTAGTTGGAATAGAAGTGATGTATTTTTCGGTGATAGGGTTCAAATAAATTACTTATTGTGAAATTAAGTAGATGCACTTCATCTTGGACTATATGTATACACTCTGAAACATAATTTTGTTTTAAGATCACATTCGTGTCAGGTATACATTTGATAAGTTGCATTTGGAGAATGTAAAAAAACTCAACAACAATTCGTTTATTGTATTAGAGATTCACGTGATTTTCATTTTTTATGACAAAAACTAGTACTAAGAGTTATTTAAAATTATGTAATTTGTCAAACATTCGGCACAATCTAAAAAGTATGCTTTCCATACAATTCTTTTAGGAAAAAAAGGCCATCCTACTCTAAGTCTCTTTCAATGATTGGTACTCTTTCAATGATTGGTATTGAATTCTATCAATCATATTTTTTAAGAAATTGTCGGTCTTTATGAAAATACTCAAACATCTCTAGGTAACGATTTCGTTAATATTCCATCTTGTTTCATTATTTTGATTTCCTCTCATATTAGCGTATTTACTTATCCATTTTTTATTATTCAATTATTACACACTTGCTATTTTGGATCTTTCTACATTATATGCCCATTTCCCTAGCTTCTAGCCACCTCAAATTTATACTTTACATTCTCTATTCAGCTAAGGATTTGATTCGATGAGGCAAACATGTTAAGAACAGTTGGGAGTTGGAATTCTGCTCTCTTGATTTTCTCATCCAACCATGGTAAAGCTATGACGAGACATTAACTATCAGGAGACATCATTTCCAGCCCTTTTGATAGTAATAATTAATCTTAAAAAAGAAACATCACAAAAGCAAAATTATATAATATCCAAATCTTTGTTCTATAAATTTATTCTTCAAATATTTGTGAAAAAATCAACCTCAGCAGAATGACTTCCTCGACTCACTTCTCACCAAAACAATATTCATTAACATCCACTATCCCATTCAAAATTCATTTTCCTCATCCAATTAACTTCGCACAATGACTTACTCAGCTAACTTCTAACCAAGGAAATATTCATAATTATCCAATATCACATTCAAAACTCATTATCCTCACGCGGTAAACTTCTGCAAATATAGTGCATACAGCTCTAGCTGCTGCTCGGGCAAGTTACTTATATTTTATAATATGGATCATAAATATTACTAGTGTTTATATGTTTTGTGTATCAATGAAGACGCTCCATCCTATCTTATGCTACGCCACTAAAGCATTTGCACGAACCCTCACAAAGGAAAACTGCAACCACCAACAATCTTCGCTTTCCTGGTGACAATATTCAACTAACTACATATTTTTCTCTGTTTTAACATGGGGAGGTTGCATTTATCGTATTGCAATCTCCGTTCCATGTGTACCGCTCTCCGCGTTGACATTTTACCACCATATAACCTCAGCTCCGGTAACTCTCGAAATTAGCACAAGTACCACACAACCCGCCAATAAAAAAGGGCCAGGCTTGAACACTCGGAAGGCAATTGGAGTTGCCACCTAGTTTTCGGAGACACTAAAAGGTTAAAAACTAAGATGGGAAAAGTGATTAAAGATAGGCCACAAGTTAATTGAGAGTAATCTTGTTTTTAATGTCCTGCGATTCTTAAGATTTATGCGTGGCTTTGGTTAGGGTCATTACCACAAAGATAGATTAACAAGCAAATTAAATGAAGTTACAGTGGAATAAATTCTGGCACAGCAAGTGTCGCTTCTATTGGCCAATTGCATGATAGTTTTAAAGTTAGTGATCTCGTAAGTTGGCACTACATGGGGCACTTACATGGATCGTGCCTTGTACTGAAAAATGATCAAGTCAAACGATTATTGTCCTAACAGTGCTCTAAAGAATGGTATGATACAATGCTAGAACATGGTTCAAATTCAGTACTATGTTTTGTGATTCTAGTGGATGGGCACCTTGATATGAATGCAAGCTAGTTCTGGAAATGTAAAAAATACAAGACGACTGTAATGGAATTAGTTATTTCAACCCTCGGTCATTCTGTCACTTCAGATTTGGCTTCAGCGTGAAAAAAAGTACATGCTCTTAATACTTTCGACTAAAAGCAATCTTAAGCTTGAACAGAATCCTGAATTAGTAGGAGTTCTCTCATGGATTAAGCTTCAAACCATTCAATCACCTCCTACGAGCTCCTGAATTCGATATCCGCTGTGGTGCTTGTCCTGCAGCCTGCTCCTCTGGCATATTCATTGCCTGGGTTACGGCATTCATAACAATCAAACCCAATGGAACAAGGTACATCCACTGCAAGAAACATTCTGAAGTGTTAACCATACAGCAGATCTAAATATCTCCATCCATTTACTGCAGCTACACAAATATGAACTTGACAGTTTTATTTAGACATTCATTATGTTTAGAACGAAAATAGAATTGATATAGCAATATAGGGCAAGCCACTTACATATTTGGCCCAGAATGACCTCTCTGGGGGTTTGATGGTTTCATCCAGTTCAATTGTCCTTTTGACTCCTAGAATATCTTCAGTCATTGGAGGCAGCCTACAACCCAAAAAGGACCATGCTTTAAGGTTACTGCAGCCAAAGAATCATGCTCTCTAAAGCCAGAAAAATTTTCTCTGGCAGAATATCTACTCTGAAATTAGTAAATTTGAAGTTATATTTATTCACAAGGTACATGTTTCCCAATCTCAACATTTTTTATCTGACAAGTCATTTCATATAAAACCATGCATAATTCTCCAAATAGTTGGAAAATCCTAACAAACCTCCAATCATAACTCCCACTATAAAAAAGTTATCATGTTTCAGTCAAAATCAGAAGGAACAAAAGCCTAAACATCTAGATTATAAACTACCTTGAAGACTGTTCACTGCTTTTCAATAGTGTCTTTGAATTGAAGGACCATCGTTTTGGCTGCATCCAGAAGAACAATTTTGCCAGATTATATAAAACACTTGAAAACAACCAAGAAAGAAAGCATATATTTTGCAGCAACAAAAATGACAGCGTATATTTTGATCTTCATTTTCAATCGAAGAAAAATAATAGTATTTACGGTTCACATAAATTCTCCAACTTACCATCCATAACATCTATGTGCCCTGCCTTTTTCCAGAACACAATTTAAATTTGATTTTACTAGTTAAAACAATACGTACATTTGTATTAATCTGCATGTAGCTTCCCCTCCCAGGTAAGCTATGTAAACTGGTTCAGATGATAACGAATTTGCTGAAAAGCTAAGAGGGATAGAAACAGACAAATGTCTATGTTGGCATTAAACTTATATATTCGATCCAAGAATCAGGGAGGTTTAGAAAATGCGTGACCCTTAAAATATTTGACCCTTCCACCAAAGGAAAGCTACTTGCAATAAAAATGGACTTTGAGACACATTGAAGCTAACAAACCTACGTATTTGTTTGTAAGATATGATACAGAAAGTGGACGGACTTGGGGGACTCTGGGATACTATCATACTATGAGACATGAAGAATATTAATACAAGCAGCGAACAATTTCAAAGTCGAAACCTTTTATGTCCTATAGAGAATTTAGAAAGCCTGGCAAGAGGAAGGGATCTTTCTAAAGTGAGATAGAGATAACCTAAAGGAGCCAACATAACATACTTCAATTGTTGCTAAATCAAAATTATAAACCAAGAAAATAGACAGTTAGATCATATTCTCTTTTTTAGAGGAAAGTTTCTGAACGAGAAATGGATATCCTCTTCGCAAAAGTTCTGCAACAGTAGCAGGTAAATAGAAAAGAAAACATAAAGCAACTATTCTCTCACCGCCATATTATGTAGAGGATTTTGTCCGACTGAATTGCATACAAACATTTAGATTCCAGATTTGAATGATTGGCCATTTCCCAACAGAACTATTGTCACCCATGTTTGACAAACAGGGTATTTCCACACAGGTCAAACATTTCAAGTAACTCCTCACACAAATGGATCAAAGATCAGTACGCCAGTGTATTTGTTGACACCTATTCCTCTGCGATTGGGTGAATTTGGAATGTGAACAGTCATCAAGAAGATGAACTGAGCAGTCACATTCTTTGTATATAGCAATAGCTACCTAATCAAATAAATCGTATCAGTTTTTCCAAACTGGAGTTACTCCTGGTCTGACATGGTATCAGAGCCAGCTCCTCTTTTTAGCCTTTGTGTCCGTGTAACTCCTGGTCTGCTCCACTTCTCCCCATATAATTCAATAACTGAGTACCTTACCTGCTTCTGTCTGCCATCCCTACGCTCTCTGTCTGATATTCCTCTGACATGGTATCTCTGCGCTCTCTGACTGACATGGTATGAACCCCTGAGACTGCACACTGCCTGGTTTGAACGCCTGGACATGTGATAATCCCTTAGAAACGTGGAGATGTGCTGCTGGAGTGTGAGATAACTCCTGCGTTCTCCGAATAGAAGTTCGAGAAGCATCCAGTGTTGGTACTCAGGTTGACATGCGTACTGCCGCGAGTGTTCAAGAAAAGGGTGGTGGCGTGCGTTGATAGTTGATGCTTTGGTCCGTGGGATGCGTTCCAGAAGACGGTGGGGATGCGCTTAGTTTCTAGACGTGGTGAAGGCTTCCAAAGCAAGGTTACCCCAACAAAAATAGTAAAAAGAAAAACTGTAATGGTGAGTATAGTTGCAGCCAATTCCATCTTGAGGAGAGGATCGGGGTTTCGGACAATGCCAATATTT
>APFE031585528.1:531-10635 GCA_000404065.3 Pinus taeda | reverse complement strand
AGCTACAACCCCATTTAGCTCTTGTACTAGCCAAGATACTAGTACGTAGGTGCTGGCCTACCGAAGGCGACAACCTTCTCTTTCTTCCAGGGACCACGTTTCATAAATTTTCAGACTAGATCCATAAACATCAATCAATCATCAAGAATTTCTCCCTCAACCAATCTCCTTTTCACCATTTAGATCTGAATCAAGTAGATACTTCTCTGGCAGCTGTACCCAAAACACAATACCAGAAACCACACACCAGAAAACAGAACCCAGAACACAACAACAATAGACAGAGGCAGCTAGATCACAGCTTAGAGTAAATACGCTATTTCAACAGCCTGAAACTAACGTGCATACTCTTCTGCGTATGGAACAACCTGCGTATACACTCCTTTACTTCACATAACTTGCGTGTATACACGCCTTCGCTTCACTGAACCTGCGTACAGATCTATAAAGGATAATTCACTCTTTCAAATATTCAATCATTAATTAACCCATATTATCAGACTTGTAGATCAAGCAAGCGACACATCTAGCAGATCAAGATCATACAAAGATACTATCATTCAAGCTTAAAGTACATGACCCATCAATAGAACTTATCCTTCTTTTTGCGCTAAGGTTCGTCCTTCATTCAGATCCAGTTCTGCATCATAACCCAATTACCCATATACTAGCTCTAGCACTTTATCAGATCTTCAATAATAATTCAGATGATCATTTGCCGCATGATCTCCCTCCTCTTTTATAGTCTTAGGCCTTCCTCAATACCATGATCCAAAACCATAACATTTCAATACCATGAACCGAAAACTAGGGATCAACACATCTGACGAGACGCCATGGTCCAGAACATAGGATCAAATCCCAAGAACTAACTACCATGGACCAAAAGTATGATCCCCAACATATAGGCGCTTTTGTAATGTATAACCCGCGTGTATATGTGTCTTCGTCTAGATGAACCTGCGTATATGTCATTTTCTTCTTTCTGAGTGCCTGAACTAAGATCTGTTACCAAAGAGAGTTTCCATCAAGGACAAAACCTGTGCCATAATGCCAACATTTCAAATGTAGGTGGGAAACCCAGAGTACTCTACCTCCTCCTCTATTTTCACCGATTTGGAAATATTCTCAATTGAACAAATTCCCTCCACCAGAGAAGTGTTACATAGGAATTAGAAACACATTGAACAAAGAAGACATAAGGTGAGAAGTGTTGTAGCTCAATATAGCATAACTAAAATATCAAAGATCTTGAAAGAAAACTCTAACACAAAACCAAATTTGGAGAGAAAATTCATGATTGGTATGTTTTCAAATTCAAATAAAGGCACGAAAAGGTCATGATAACAATTTTTTCTCTCCCTAGAATAAGAGCATATAATCACTGCCTCAAGAAATCTTGTAGTCTAAAAGTGTATCCTCCATGGGAGGTTTAAAGGAGGGGGATTTTATTGAATAAACATGTGGCAACAATGATGAGAACAAGAGAAAATGGTCTTGATTATAATTTATCATAAAACAAATATGCATCAGCAGAGGTATTTAGTGCCTTCATTACATAGGTGGGCCTACGCTTTTCGTAGTCATTGCTTGATGGTGGAATGCAGTACAGTTTAGTGTCAAAAGAGAGTTCACTAATTCGAATAAGTATGGTATAGAAAAGCAGTGTGGCATTGGTATGAACCAAATACCACTATGTTTGAAAATCATAGAGAAAGAAGTTATTGTACCATATTCTAAATCTCAAATCCCTTGTATTATTCTAAGGATGATATTACATTATAAAAATAAGGGAAAATGCATAACCTCACACAGTATAAGCATAAATTTTGTTGTAAAGCATGGTCTATATATATGTTGCCTAAAGTGAATAGAATGTTTGAGGACACAATAAAATACAAATTTGATAGGAAATAAGTGAAGTATTTAAATTTGAAGTTGATATTCATTATGAAGAGTCATTAAGGATGACCATCCAAGTATTGTTTATTGGTTGGATTCATGGGTATGCTTATTTGGCTTAAATCTTAAAAGTATCATGGAAAATGCATATAGACTCATGCTTTCACAAAAAAAAATTAGGAGATTCGATGGATGGCCAATATTTAAAGTTATTACGAAGTTTTTAATGTCAATGGAATTGTTTAAAAAGGTTGTGGATGGGTGTTAAATTAAGTGGGTTTTCTTTACAAGAAAATTTGGTTCTCTTTCTCCCCAAGAAGGTACAGCTGTAATAATGCGACCAATTATTGTTTTCTGTTGAAATGTATCAACACAGTTGTAAGTTTGTCTTAGGTGATGTTTCTACATGGATGATGCCAAATATGAGTTATGGGTGTTGGTACGCTCTCAACTAAGAAAATTTAGGCGATTCAAAAAAGAAATGGTACTTCTAAACGAGTGAAAAAGGCCCACAAATTGATGAAAATATGAGAGAATTTGCAAGTTGGTGACACTTTCTATTTGTTGCAACTGGGCATGATACCATAGTATTTTAGTGAATCCATAAGGTGGTTGTGTGGAGAAAATATCCAGAGACAATTTCAAATTGATAGATCAGATATCACATACACAGAAAACGCAGGCATCTCTAGGACATGAATTTCAGTCTTAATGTTTGGGAAAATGATGTCGAATTTTAAAAATCTGTTATCTGGGTTTTTGGCAGAATAGCCCCAATTGTCTTCAGCGCTTGAAATTTCCAAAAATTTGGAGAAGTTTGAGATATCTTTCCAGTTCTTCTAGAAGGCATATGCACAGATCCATGATGAGAAACTTGAATTTAAATACGAGTAAAAAAACATGAATCTTCAGATACATAGATACACTTCTCAGGACGTTTATCAAAATATAGTTAAATTATATCTTCTTCAAGCATTAACCATGAGAGACAAAGAAGTTCCAAAGTTTCATAGAATCGAGCAATGCTCAGCCAAAAATTAAGATGAAATAAACGCGAATCCTAGGATTGTAGAACTGAAATGAAGAAGGACAACCTGCTCTTGCTGCTATCCTTGAGAAATTACATGCCAGAAGGGGAACTACAAAGGAACGATAGAAGAATCGCGAATGTAGCATATGAGAAGAAGAGCTCAACTTAGGTGTCGGAAAATTATGGCACTACGCTAATCCCTTCACATTTTTAATTTATGGTGCGCTTCTTCAGCGGTGAGTTTAGATGTTGTAGGATTGATTGCTTGAAATATACCAGCCTACTATTTATTGAAGTTCCTCAACACCTTTCCACTGAATTTTAATTACAATAAAGAAAGGAGTCAAAAGAAATCAAGACCACTCCAGATCAACAGAATATCGGTGGCATAAACCCCACGAGACTTATGTTAGAGAGTGCCCCCCGTAAGTGGTTTCTCTAGAACCCACTCACCTACAGATCAATAGGCTACATTTGGTCCAACAACACTACTAGTCATTCCAGAAACCGCCTAGGGTGATCTAGGGAGCATTTTTAGTCTTCAAAGCATTATACGTTATTTTTCCAACTCATATGAGAGTATAATAATAGCGAGACCCACACATATTTTTATTACGCTCAAAATCAAATGTAGTGTAACGAAACATACAAAACCATGCTAAAGGGTGAATTTATTGTATTGTTCGAATAAAAGGAAGATATATATGTGTTATATATTTATAATACTAATATTATAAAAGCATTATAAAATAAATTCCTATGTATTTAGAAAAGAAAGAACTAATATTAGTGAGAAGAGATAGTTAGGTAACTCTCTATGAGTTAGTTCTGTAACAAAATTATTCGACAATTTGACTAGTGGAGAAATAAAATCCAAGAGAAATTTTTTGTAAGGGCTCAGAGGTTCAGAGTCTTGGAGTATGGGGATCATGATCATTATTGTAATGAAGAAAACTCTCTGAAATTGAATAATAGAAGACCATTTCAATCCCAGTTTTTTGGGTAATTGCATAAATGTTTCTTTGTTGTGTTTTCATTTGTCCATTAATATTTTTCCGCTGTCAAACTGAGTGTAATGAAGCTGTTGGCTTCTTGTAATTAGCAAATTTACTAATGCTTTGTAAATAGAAGAGAGTATCTACAAATCTTAATTAAAGAAACCTTAAAGGGCGCTCCACAATGCTAGAAATTCACCCATGATTCTTTCCTTTTTCATTGTTCATTCTACAAAACTTAAGCATGTATTCTTAATTGCCCGAGCCATAAAGTTTTGTCCCCTTTTATTTCTTCTTACCCACTTTCTAATATAAAACCCTGCAAACCTCATCTATCTTCACCAATTTGGTTTTAAAGATAGATTTCAAAACTAGAATATGCATTGCAAATCATCATGGAATGTCCCTCTGGCCATAGATTTTAGCAACGCTTATCAATCTTTAGATGTCTCAGGCAATGGTTCTCCACAACTAGGAACTGTCTCCGGGGATTACAATAAGAAAGAACATGAAAACTCAGCTAGTAGCTAAAGAAACTCCAATTTATCAAACAACAGTAGTCTCTATTATGAAATTAGAAAGGAACAAATTAAAATTATCCCTCACGCATCTACTTGTTTAGTCTCTTCCTTCATGACTTGATTTCAAAACATTAGATCTATCCATAAATGTAGTTAACATCCCACTGTTTTACAATATCAATTTGCATAAAAAAGTAGGGGAATTCCTCTATAGTGACCTAGGAAAAATCTCTTTAGCATATTGTAAAGCAAAAAAGATTTTGGAGAAAATTTAAAATCAACTCAAGCAAGAAAAGGAAAATTCTAGAGCACTGCAAATTCAAAAGGAGGATTATAGGAATCTATTTGTTGAATTGGGAATAGATACAAAAGATAGGGAAGCTATCAAAAACTTGTTGCAAAACACAAAATCTAAGATGCAGTCATTAAGAAAGAAGTTGAAAATTCCTGGGACTGAGCACAGTCAAACAACTGAACTATCTCATGTTGAGAAAGAAAAGGAAGAGTTGACGAGAGTGTTAGTGGATATAAATAAAGAAGTTTTAATTTTTCATAAACAAGTGCAAGTCTTACAACAATCAATCGAAAGCCATGTTTGCACTATTGTGGTCCCAAGGGAGTTAAATGACCCCTCAAAGAAGTTTACAAAAGCTATGGAAAAACTCAGAATTCCAGAGGTCGAACTAAAGTAAATTTATGGCAGCCTAACTTAGGTAAAGGAATAGCTTGATATCAAGGAGAGGCATCTAAATACAACAAAATAAAATAATTATTAGTTTACCACCAATAACAAGGCAATATAAGATGAGTTGAAGGAGTTAAAAACCAAATTGGAGGGAAATATTTATCGAAATGAAGCTAGACAAATTGTTTGGGATGATCTCATTTAGGAGGTCCATTCTAAATGGGAGTTTATTCATATAATTCCTCAACATAAAATTATGATGAATGGGTGTGAATTAATGATTGATTCATGCAAACAAAATGTACAGAAAGACACAGTGAAGGCTGAAAAGATGATCAAATATTTAAATGGGAAATTTGCAATTGAACTAAGGGCATTAGATATCAGAGACAAAGTTGGAGTAATTGTGGAAATTAGTAAAATGAATGAGAAAAGCCTACTTTGTATTCAGGTTGAGAATAGATTAAAGGAGGTTCACAAGTCAGTATCTTTGTTTGATTCCAAATTTGATCAGAGGACTAGATATGGTCTACCTAATTGTTGGGACCAAAAAGGAAATATGATTTCTTGGGAACTACATGAAAAGGAACTAGTCATTGTCAAAAGGAGAGTAGATAGAACACATGAAAATATTGGAATTTTAAAGGGAATTACTATAGTGAATTATTTCAGAGGGACTTCCAATTTATTTGGCTGATGAAGACATGTTTTGTTGCAAAATCTGATTATACAAAGCTTTCAAATTTGAAAGTTGCATTCCAGAAAATGATCCAGTGTACACTCCTAGATGAAGAACTTTGGAAGAAGTGTGAAAAGTTCATTACTCCTATTGAAGGACAAGTTCAAATGGTGGATGGAGACACCAAGACTCAAAGTCAATGTTCCACTAGTCATGAGAGTCCTCAAACTTTTTAGTAACAGATAGTTAACTAGTTATAGATGTTTTAAAAATTAGTTTTGTAACTTATTTTGATGTAATATTTAAAATACATAAGAACGACTGGAAAAGGGTTCGGATTTTTGGCATTTTGAGTACTTGTGTAATCATTTTGGCTTCCTTGGAGATAATAATAAAAGTCACCAAGTTGATTCTAGTATGTATTAGTACATTGTAGTATGTGTTATTTCTCTTATGTGTTTTACATATTAATTTTCCTTATTTGAATCACGTGTATGATCATAACAAATTTATTTAAGAAAGTTGCATATTTATGTTATGTATGTTTAATAGTTACAATGAATACCTATAAGTTCTATTGGAAGACATCTTAATAGCCTCTCCACTGCTTCTACACTTCCATTTTTAATCTAAATCATTCAAACTCTCATCTTAGAGTATTAAATTTGAATTCTATTAAAGGGCCAAGTTATAAACCCTAATCTCTTATCAGTACTACTTTCTAGAAAATTAATTAAAGTCTTTCTAATATAAGGCCAATTCAAGCATAAAGATTCATCTTCAAGATTAAGCTCTCTCACAAAAGGGAATATATCACCTCTCGGTACATTTTAATAAAATTTTGAAACATTTGTGTGGTTTTCTTAGGCACTGGTTCCCTTTCAGCTAGGAATTGTCTCTACAGTGATAATACAAGGTATGAAGGATAATGCTACCCACCAAAAGTGGTTGACCCCCTAGGATAATTTTCTCCAAGATTTGCCTTCAACCAACAATCAACAACCTCTAACAGCCACTAGTGTATCCAATGTATTATTCCATTTGATCTATGCTCCCTGAGCCAGCCATATGCCCCTTCATTTTTCTGTCGAAAACATGTGTTTGAAGGGGGAAATCCAAACATAAAGGTAGGTTTTTCATTGTGTAATCGGGTGCTTATGCTTGTTTCTCCTTGGGAACTTTAGACATGGATTGTTGGGTGACTTTGAAGAAGGAAGTTCTTTTACTGTAGTCTTGTTCAATCACCTTAAATGGGGATTCAATCCTTAATCCTAGTCTTATGGGATCTCCCCTAATGGCTTATATATTTAGGAAGAGAACTACATGGAAAATGTCGATTTTGGTAGCCTAGTCTTGACACTCCTACCATTGGTGAAAGTCCATAAAGAGCAGGGGCCCTTTACTAAAGCAACAATGGGTCATTGTACCATTGTTGTCACTTAGTCTAGTAGTTGTCCCTTAGGTATTCCCTTCCTTAGGGCCTTGTCAGATTATGTGCTAAAAATCAAAATTTCATGGATATGGTGGGAAAATTCCACTAATATATTACCTTAGGAGGATTTCATTTATCCTATCACGTTCCAACCATCTTCCAACTAATTTTACAATTAGTATGTACAACATTTTTCATTGGCTAAATATGGTGAACAAGGGTATGTTGCCTCTACTCTGTGTTGCAAGAAATGCAAATTGACATATAAATAAAACAATATCCAACCAACTTATTGAAAGTAAACTATTAATACCTCATTCTCCATCCAAATAACAAAGTTGGTCCACTTTTTGTTTTGTAGCATGTCCTTTTTGAAGTTTGTTGGATGACGGTCATATTTGTCCCCCTGTCAAAACATGGCACATGGACTAGTTAAACTAATTAACATGCAGTCATTTACTTTTTTTTATAGGAAATAAAAGAAATATCATTTCACATATTAAGTATACTTACAAAGGTACAAATCAAGGCATGTAGACATTTATGTCCATTGTGATGTGTGGCACTTTGTTTTGCAAGCATAGCCTTGGAGGCCTTGTCTTGAAACACATATTAGTTGAATTTAACTATGCACAGATAAAATATAAAATTGCTTAAGAAATTTGATATAATATTATGAGAAAATTCAAATGCCTGGATACTCTCCTCACGAAACTTCCTTTGTTCATCCAACTTCTCATACATTTTTACAAGTTCTTTCCAGACTTTTATACTTATATCAAGTGACCTTCCTTAGAGCCTTTTCTCAAGTGGGATTTTTTTTTTTTTTGTTTTTTTTTTTTTTTTTTTTTTAATCTTCTTTGTTTGATTGCACCTCAATATCTTATAGTTATGAGACATTTGTAGTTTAATCTTTTTTGTGGACCAACCTATGCCATATTTAGCCTGCATGTCATGAATTGCAGCTTTTATAGGTGCAATGATATCTATGAGAATGGAAAATGGAGATGGTCTTTGAACTGTTGAAGCACTACAATAAATCCCTATCATTGGCTCCCTTTTTTTCTAAATTTTTTTCTTCCAAGGAATGTTTTAGTCATGGGGGCTTCACTGGAGGAGCAATATCATACCACATGAGTTCATATTGGAGGATATATATTGCGGGAAATTGACATAATATATTGGGAGATATGTAGGGGGTAAAGGGTTTTCATATTGGCAGGTATAGAAAATGTAGCTCAAAGTTAATGAAAAATGTAAAGGGGTATAAAAAATGTTAATGAAAAAATGGATACCTACAATATCTAGTGAAAGTAGGGTTTTTTTTAATTGGGAAGGTGTATTGGGTTTGTATTGGTAGGGGGTTAAATAATGTGATTTACAGAGATATTTTGCAATATGTATTCAAATTGAAGGTATTGTTTAATATGCCACGAATGCATGTTATATGTCATAGGTTCATTGAGTGAAGCCCCTGTGGTTTTGATGAGCCCCAATTTTGGTACAATTCGGGCTCATTTTGGCCTACTTTACTTGCTCAAACCATTCATCTTTATTTTCTTATGCATGATTTCTTAGTTATTTCGTGTTGTTTGTAGGAGGAAGGTTAGACACTTTACCCACGTGACTAATGCATTGTGATTCCAGGTTTTGGCATAAAAAGGGGAACAAAAGACAACGTAAAGGGAGTAAGGAGACATAAGGTGGCACTGCTGATTTTGTGGAAGGATGTCCACAGTATTGGGACAGTCCTCGTGATTCCCACCGAGAACTCCGAGCTCCTATCAATCTCCCCTCCGAGCCTCAGAAGTAGCCAGCTGTCCTACAGGAACAATAGTCATCCACTGTTGACTGCCTCACAAATCCGCAGTTAAACTTCAGTGGACAGCCGAGCTCCGAGAATCAAGGCTACTTGGCGGATCATCATCTTTTTTGTATAAATATGGAGGCCGTAGCCTTAGATAGGCTGTTGAATCTTTTGGGTTATCATATCATTTTGGAATCAGTCCAAGTTTGTTTTCCTTTTTGCTGTAAGCCAGTTTGGCATGACATTGAGTTATGAATAAAGAGGACAGTTTGTGATCGATTCTTGAGTTTTATTAGGAGACTATAGCTCTCAGGTTAGGGCCCAACCTGAGAGCCATAGATCCCCTCTGTTGTAGTATTGTTTCTATTTCTTTTTCCAGCACTTTGAGTTTCATTTGCACATGCAATTTGAATGGCAGTCTTGTAATTCGATTCTCTTATGAGTTAGATAGATTTTGTTTATGGTACAATTACTTTCACTTGTTTAGTGTAGCAAATGATACATGACATCCATTGGAGCTCCAGCAAAATCGTTTGTTAAGGCTCACTGCCATCTCGTTTGAAGATTGGGGTGCAGTCCATAGCAGACCACCAAAAACACGCATGAATTTGGTTGACACAGTTATGATTTGGATTTAGATGCTTCCTTGTCATTTACACGAACCACACATCTCTTCATCACAGTCCCATACATATTTCTCCTTGCGTTTCGGATCACTGTTCAATAAAGCCACGGTACACTTAGTGTAGGTTGATGCATTTCCGGTTTGATAAGCAGTTTTGGTCATTTGTTTCATTTACACTCTTTTCCATCTCGTTCATTGCCATCCTTTATGTTTTGACCTTACATGCAACCACGTTTCTTTGCCTTACACCGCGTTCTGCCCTTTCCTAAACATTTCCTAATTCTCACGAAGCCTCATTCCTTGACCTTTCACATCCATCACTCCAACACACTCCCTACACCTGTTTCCCATCTCATCCTTCCATTCCTGAGCCATCACCAGCCTGATCCCTATCTCTCACATCCCTTCCTACCCGTCCATCACCTTTC
>APFE031585525.1:29542-59774 GCA_000404065.3 Pinus taeda | reverse complement strand
TTCATTGGTCGAAATTACCACTCCTCAAACTATCAAGATAGAATGACATATCAAGAAGAAAAATGTTCAAGAAGTGAAAGATCACATCGAGCATCAAGAAATGAATTCGACCATATCTTATAAAAGATTGGAAGAAATTACCACTCTTCAAACTCTAAAGATAGAAGGACATAGCAAGAAGAAAAAGGTTCAAGTAGTGAAATATCACATCAAGCATCAACAACAAGTTCTCCAACTTTTAAAGAATAACGCCACTTCGGTGAAAAATCAAACGAAACAACAGGTAGATCAACATTGTAGTGAAAAATGTTTTGATGTAGGTGATTGGATATTTTTATTGCTACATCTAAAGCAAGCTATTTATGATAAGGAAATGTTGGCAATACTACATGCACTTAAAAAATGGCGACCTTACCGAATGGGAAGACTCTTCAAGGTAAAAATGGGTAATGATAGTCTTAAATATTTTTTAGAACAACTATTATCTTTAGAAGAACAGAAAAAATGTGTCACAAATATGTTGGGTTATGACTTTGACATCATCTATAGAAAATGGAAGCAAAATTTTGTTGCAGATGCACTCTCAAGAACGGATGAGGATGTGGAAGCATTGTTTTGTGTTATTTCTATTATCCAACCAGATTGAATAAACGAAGCAAGGGATGAATGGAAGAAGGACGAAGAAGTATGGCTACTTATTCAAAAGTTGCAAAAGATCCCAATTGAAAAATCATATTGGAACATGGAGCAGTTGCAGAAACAAGAACCCAACAGCTATGAAATCGATCAATTTCAGAGTATCTCATCAAGTGGAAGAACTTACCCGCTGAAGATTCCACATGGGAGGACAAGAATTTTATACAGAAGAATCAAGAACTACTCAAGCGTTGAGGACAACACTTTTTGAAGGAGAGGGGCATGTTAGGCTCCTATACTGCTAGTGTAACCCCTTATTGTTATTAGTACAACCCACTTATTATATTGATGTACCCATGTAGTGCCCATATTGTTATTATTGTGCCCCATAGAAGCCCACTATTGTTATTATTATGCCCTTACATTATTATGTTATATAGGTTCTGATTATGTTATGACCCTTTGACCCTATATAAGAATGAGGTCTTTTCTTGTATCATCAAGAATTGTTCATTTATGTAATGTAAAGGAGGTTGCCTCCTCGAAGAGGCTGAATTCTAAGGCGTTGATCTATCTTTTCTTGAGCTGGTTTCATAACATTTTCTGAGTCAACTTTATTTAGACATTCAGCTTTTCATCTTTTAAACACTTGATTTGTTCTACAAAATAATGTAAAAAGAATAATAATGATTAATACAAAGTGTAAATAATAATAATAATAATGATTAATTAACTAATAATTAGTAGTGAAGAGATATGTTTTCAAGAACATGACCACTCATAAAAGTGTACTTGCCTAGGTATATATATTGGACCTTCAATTGTAATCTTATCATCTCATATTTTTTACACATCTCTTATATAATATAATATTGTCCTATCATGGATATCTATATATACCAAATCTTCTGAGTATTCTGTTGTGTATATAGACTCTGTTCATTACATGGGTATCAAAGCATTTCTCAAAGTATATGAACTTTGTTCATTACAGTGGTATTATAGTAGTTCAATCTTCTGGCCGTTAACCACTCCACAGTCCAACCATAAGGTTTAAGTTTGGAAATCATGGAAACATATTCCCAAGATGATTCATTGTATGACAATATGACTACTCAAAAATTGTCACTGGAAATGAGAGAAATACTTGCAAAATCAATAAATCGTCTTGAAGCATATTCAACATTTATAATGGAAGAGGACATTGACATGAAAGAAACTAACAATGAACAATGTTCTAAAAGGAAAAAGGATGTTGAACATGTTGAATTAGAAACTCTTCAGGGTGACATAAATGAGACTAATAATTAAAGTGGGTATATGACACCTGAAGATGAATATTCTGAAGTTTGGGATTCCATAGAAAAAAACAACTAAATAATCGCTCAACACGAGATCAATGAGAAACATAACGAAGAAATTGTTCCAAGTCCTAGGAAAGCAGAAGATGAAATCCTGGAAGTGGATGGCACTAATGAAGATTACAATGTAATGACCCCCCTACAATTACAAACATAATGCGAATATTAACATACATACAAAGCATCCATATGATAGCTACATATGCATGAACCACATGTATTGCATTAGTATACACACTCGGTAATACTATAAAATGTCTACGTTAGGTTAATGAATTGATTATCGAAATAAATTCCTATGTCACTGGAATATAATGAATATATTAAATTAGGTACTTGATATGTACACCACCCATGTATATATATATAAATATATATATATTCTTATAATATATATCTTATTATATTTTGATAATTTATTATGACTAATCATATAGAAATAATATAAATATAAATATAAATATAATAATAAATAATAAACAATTAACTAATGGTTAGTTAGTTAGTAATGAAAATGCATGTCTTAGAGGCATGATTGTTTGTGGAAGGGCACCTGCCTAGGGTATATAAGCAAACCCTTATTTTCAATTGTAATCAACTTATGTCATTTTTTTTTATACAATATACAATTTACAATTAATATTCTACGATGGATGTCTTTGTTTTCGAAATATTTTAAATATTTCTGTTGCATATACGACTTTTGTTCATTACATTGGTATCAGAGTCGTTCGATCCTTTGGCCGTTTCACCGCTTCATAGAGTTCGTTTTCTGATCCAGGTTTTTGGCTATCAACCTTGCGTCAATGTTGTTGTCACAATTGAAGCACTTCACTTCACAATTTGGAGTTTCTCCGTCGTTGATTTGTCAGAGGCCTTTGGCAATTTAAAAATAAATAAATAAAATTATTAATTTTTTTAATAAAAAAATACATATTTAAAAAAGAAAAGAAAAGAAAAAGAGATATCTATTTTAAAAAAAATTATTAAAAAAAAGTTATAAAAAATAGAATTTATATTAAAAAAACGTTTATATAAACTCGTAAAAAAAAAATCAGAGAAATAAAATAAAATAAAATCGAACCTGTGACTTGTCTTATAGTTGCGTTGTTGTGTCCACGTTAAAAGACAACCATAGGTATGGGTTGAGAGCGCCCACAGAGGTTGCCAATCTTGCAGCCGTCCAATCCACCGTCAACGCGTTAAAGGATTCTATATTGGTATTCCAGTGGAGGCCCCACATGAAGAATTTTTCTCCGCAGGATTCTCGTCGGCTATTTTTCACATTATCGCCTCTCACCACAAATCCTTGTGTTGACTCCTGCTTCCTCGTTGCTTCCTTGTTCATAGTCTCCCGTCCACTGTTCCCTGCCGACAACACCACCTTTCGCTCCCAACTTCCATTTTTTATCACCGCATCAAAACACTGATTGTGTTTTCACTTCCCTTGCTTGTGCATCCACGATAATGCCTTTCGCCATCCCCTTGCTGTCGTGCTCAGTGAGGTTTGTGTCTTACTCTAGGTCAACAATCACGTTCGTAGTTTTGGTCACCACCAAGTCAACAATCACATTCGTAGGCAAATAGTGGGAACCATTGATGAGTTCGAACCTTGTGAATAACAGCTTTATATATGTTAAAGTTACAAGGTGTATATATATATATATATATATATATATATATATATTATATATATTATATATATATATATATATATATATATAAGTACAAATTCTTTAAAAAAAGGAAAAAAAAGAGAAGGTTCATAAATAAAAAGAGAAGGAAGGAAGAACATATTAGTGTCGCAAACGAAAAATTATCGACAAGCAAAAATAGAGCCTAAGTTGATAATGATGAAGGAAGGATTATTTACCTATAATGGTTTGTTAGTTACGGATCACAAATTAATTACATTAAAAAGAATTATCCAAGGAAAAAAAAAACTAATATTGCAACATAAGCATTGCTAAAAATTACATCAACATTAATTTGGCAAATCAATTATTAATTCTAGAGCCAAGCATTGGTGAAATGAAAAATATTTTTGGTCAAAAGGAGTATAAAATTAGTGATTTACAAGTAACAGTGGATCATTATGAGTATATATCTCAATTTCGTGTTGTAACTATGGATAATAGAAAGATTGATATTATTCTCAGTTAACCTTGGTTTAAAGATTTGGGTACATTCATGTTACACAGAGAAACAAGTTTCGGTGTTTCCTTGTAAGGGGAAGATGGTCACATTTCGAGACATAACAAACAATCATAACCCAACCCTACTAACACAAATAAAAACACTTAAAAATCACAAGAAATCACTGAATGACAAGTTAGAACAACGTCAAGGTGAAGTATCGAAGTCGTCAGTCGTTTCAGTCCAAGTTGAAGATAAGGGAATAAACTGATCCAGTCAATATCACAAGGAAGAGGAAAAATCTAGAGAAGTTAAAACATATGCATAAGTTGCAGTTCAAATGATGGACTTTCCAAATGATGATTCAGTCGCCAACTCAACAACAACAACGCCTGAAGAAAATCAGGAATCGACCACTAACATGATAAATGAAATCCAAACCAAAGGAGCTATGTATCAACATCCAAATCACAAGAGCAGACTTTCCAGTCAAGCTATGTACTAGTATCACTCAGAAAATAAATGACAGATTTATATTCCTAGGAATACTGAAGTTTGCAGAATCCGGTGATACGACAACCATTTACCACATTTCCAAAGATCAAAAGATTCCTTAGAAGATTAATCTAGGATGGTTTGATCCGTTTTCAGTACGACAATTTTGTCTATTACTCAGAGTGTCATATTGTCGTGTATCAAGGAAAATGAAAGTTTAGAGACGAGAAGATGTTCTTAGTAAGCTTTGAGGACAAAACTTTTTGAAGGGAGAGACAATGTTATGAATATAATTCATATAGAAATAATAATAATAATAAATATAATAATAAATAATAAGTAATTAACTAATGGTTAGTTAGTTAGTAATGAAAAGGCATGTTTTAAAGACAAGATCGTTTGTGGAAGGGCATTTGCCTAGGGCATATAATGAGGCCTTGATTTTCAATTGTGATCATCCTATATCAATTTTTTTTATACAATATACAATTTATAGTTACTATCCTATGATGGATGTCTTTGTCTTCGAAGTATTTTAAAACTATCCGTTGTGTATACAACTTTTGGTCGTTACATAATCTTTAATCAAAGGAAAATATAAAATATAGTGAATTATGAAGCAAATTTATTAAATATATAAATTTAATTTGATTAAAATAAATAAAATAAGATAATTCTAAATAACATAATTTAATTAAATTATAAATAAAGTAAATTAATTTAATTAAAAATTAAAAAAATTAATTAATAAAATGATGTTAACACTAACTAAACTAATAAATCAAAATAATCCTACACAACATATCTTTTAAAGGTGAACCTACTCAATCAAATCTTACAAAATCAAATAAGGTTCAAGTCGATAGAAGGGTATGTTGAGTTCCACGTGACAGGTACAGAGACATTGAGATGGGAAACAGAAGAAAGGTTGCGGTTCTGAGAAATATAAGGAGAAGGAGGTGCGATTTAGAAGGGGACTTTTTGGGCCTTTCGGGTGGAGTGTAGGGAGAAGGAATTTACAATAGAGAGCCACATATTGAGAGAAGCCTTGATTGTTCTTAAAGCTTTTGGGTACGGGGGCCAAATTACTTTAAATTTTGAAGTACTTTGGAGTTGGGTACCAAGATTATGCCCAATTTGGCAGGGAGGTTTTGGTCTTTTGGTAACGGGAACAAATTCGGTGCTACAACAACGTGAGATTGAATTCAAACTCTAAAGCTGGGTAGGTATTTGTAAATTAAAGTGATAAATTCGTTTTGAAAATTTGTAGTTGTTAGAATCTGAGAATTTTATTTGATAAGATTATTACATATTGCAATGAAGTCTACGCAGTTTTAGAGATCCTCAGCAACCAAGAAAGCGAGCATTACAAATGATAAGAAATTGCAAGGTATACCCCAACTCCTACATTCAAATGCAACGTCCCATAAATGGGCATTCAAAGCGATAAAAGAGTTGATCGAAGTAGATAAGATTCCAAACGGATCCACGCACTTGGTCGTGGACAAAATAATGAACCTGTGTGACAACAGCCCCACGTTGCTCATCCAAGACAACAAACGCAGAATGGACCTCGATGACCTTCGCCACTGCGTCGGCCTTGACTTCTCCTCCAAATATGTTACCAACTCGATGGGGTGCTACGACAATGGTTTCATGAAATCAACAATGTGATTGGCCACAAATTCCATCGTTTTCACTCGCACACTTCCGCCCTATTGCTTGCTCCCCAAGCTCAGTGTAGTGTTGCTCTTGTAGACCTCCCTGATCCAAACACAACAAGGCAACATCGTGGTCCCAATCTTGGACTTTGAGATCTCCTCCATTAGACAACCCACAACCTTCATCAACAATATCTTTGCCGCCATTGACGCCTGGAACCACAAGCTCAACACAATTCCCCAGAGGTCCCCCTTTTCAACATTGGAGCTCCTCAAGTAATTTGACGACATCGATGCTCATATAACCAAGATCATGCTATACAACTTGTACAATGACAATGACATCTCGAAGCTCAACTTTGACACCGACGACCACAACATACAACTCCAATGCCCCACAATGAAACAAAATAAATACCAAGTTTTATTGGAATCCCACATCTCGTATTGCCTCAAATTCTCCTTGCACGCCTACGCCTGCATTATGCACTTCAACACCTTGCCCCACAACTGTGAGATTATTTTCAAGGGGTAGCTCATTCGACCCTGCATAATCATAGATGCCCTCCAGAATTTGAAAGTTGTAACCTACAAACCTGCAAAATTTTCTCAACAAGTTTGCGTGAACACATCCCTAGGGTTCATTAAGAATGTGTGCCAGTTGAGTGTCCATGGCTTCAATATCTATCACAAGAACCCCCTAATTTTTCCCTTCTGGAATGTATTTCAAGAAAGTAGTAACAAAGGGAGAGGCATTGTCGACATTCTTAGGAGTAAATTACACACAACCCATTCATAATAAACAAGATTTTGAGAGAAAAAATGTTTTTGCGTGCCTGGAAAATAAACTCAAGGAGATGTAACTCAATTTCTGGAAACAAAATTTCCATTTAATAGGGTATCAATATCACTCTTCCAAATCATGAAATGCAACATTTGTAGTTGATCAAATTGATGAGAGTGGGTATATAAGAACCACAAGCCACTTGCATATTGAGGAGTCAACCAACATGGGATGCATGTATGAGTGTGACCATACGATTCCTTACAGCGCATAACAAAATAAATAAAAGTTCCTTAGAGTGCTTTATAAAATAACTTTATTTAAATTATAAAGTTATTTTATAATAAATTTATATAAAGTAACTTGAAATAATAATAATGGTAATAATAATAATAATTAATTTATATATTATATTTATAACATATAAAAAATTTATATTAAAAAAAAATTCTGAAGGGGAAATGGAAAATTCTTGATTCCAAGATAGAACTATTGATGAATTACCCATGTCGAAGTGTCGTACACAACAACAAGAGAATTGTTTTCATTATGCTTTGAGAACAAAGCATCTTTAAGAGGGTGGCAATATTATGAATATAATTTATATAAACTAAATAAAATAATAATCATAATTATAGTTAACTAATGATGAGTTAATGAAGAGGCATGTCTCTAAGGACATAACCATTCATAAAAGGGCATCTGCCTAGGTACATAAGCAGGCTTTCATTGTAACATTCAATCATCTCTGTACATTCATCTTATTAATAAAAAAGATTATTTACAATACATTTGTGTATTTACAATTTTAAGTATATATAGCTACACGTTTGTGGCTACAAAGAAATATTAATGGTATTTTTTTTAATTTCACATATGTTTATGTGGAAGCTCATCATTCTTGTGTCAATTGGGTTCATCTTGGGTGTGTAAGAGTTGTTATATTCCCCAGTTAGGTTCAAATCTCACTTGTAATATGTTTTTTTGTGTGGGTTGATTAGCATTGTCAAGGTATTAATGATTTCCCTCACTTAAGTTCTTCAGTATACAACAAGATGTTTCCAATCATTTAAACCCCAAAGGGTTAATTAAATCAGTTTTTGCCAATGTTGTTGGGCATTCCGCTAGTTTTGTGCTAGCAAATGCTTAATTAAAATCTCCTTGAGAGAGGGGAAATATTATACACCAATGGGTTTACTAAGAACGCCATTTAGAAATTTAAAGATCTGGAAAAGAATCCCTCAAGTTTCTTCACAAAGTCTTATGGGAAAAAAATTCACTCTCTATGTTATTAATTATATTTATTTTTTAAATGATCAACATGACATATTGTTAGTCATGCTTATATGCAAGTATAACTCTATGCTTATATGTGGGTATAACTCTATTTATGTTGAAATCAAGTCTAATTATTTTCAATGGGAAACCTCGCCACCTTTTGAGCATTGAACAATGCTATTGTAATATATCAATGGAACCAATGTTTCATTACTTTCATGAGAAACCACCTTTGGGGTGCCAAACGACATCATTTTAATATGTTGGTGTGATTAGATTTCCATCACTTTTAAGTGGATAACCCTTTGCAATATCAAATGAAATTAGTTTCATCTATTGATATCACTAGGGTTTCATGATGTTAGACAATAAACAATTTTGGAGGAAGGAAAATTTTAAAATGGCACTAATATGTCATTCAAAAGTTTGTTGACTCTATCAACTCTAAACTACATTTGAAGGAATGCAACTTCCCCTTTGTCACTAACTATTTTGTAATAAATGCAACATCACCTTCACCACTAAACCATGTGGCGAAAACGTCTTCAATGTGGGAAATTGTTTCAAATTGCCCTGGAAATGACTATAAACAATTCGTAGGTTTTCACAATGATTTATCAGTAAAAAAGAATGATGAAAAATTGGGATATGTGTGAGAAAGTATGTTCCAAATAAAAAGGAAAAAGTGAACAATCATGTTTCTTCAATGTTGTAACCACTTTGGAGAACATTTGGAGGCATTGTTAATCATTTACTTATTGACTTTGGAAGGACTCAGGGGATTTAAGTGCCTTTTTTTCTTTTAGGATTTTTACATTTTTATAGTGCAGTTCAGCGAATAATGGTTCTATGATTCAATAGTTTCCTCAACATAGTAAACTATCCATGGAGGAATCTCATCCTCATCAAGTTTTGTTCTAAGAAAATACTAGCCTCTTTGAGCCCATATCATTAAATTGCAACCATGGGAGAATGATGTACACAAGAATGGAGGTGTCAATGCCAATTTTTTTTATTAGGGTTCTCATGTTCTAGTTAAAGTCAAATTCTCTTATGGGCATGTTTCAATATTGACTTATACAAAAAGAAAACATCAAACAAGGTATAAGACTAAAGTTGCTCCTTATTTGAGAACCATCTATCTTCTCATAGTGGAGGATGCAAAAAAAACTCAAGAAATGGAAATCAATATATTTGACATTGGAGGATAACAAGAAATTGATAATATATTTGACATTAGAGGATGACAAGAGATTGATAATAAATTGTGTAGGTGCATATTTGTATGAAATAATTTCTTTCATGGTGTTTATTTAGCTTATTGGAATGACACAATAGCAATGATGCACTAAAAGGATACAAGCACCTAAATTATGAAAAGTTGAGAACCTCCCTATTTGCAAAGGAAAGAATTCAATTTCAAAGGAACTTAGACTATGTCTAAGACACTTAGAAGAGTATATAGGTTGGGTTTTTTTTTTTTTTTGAATTTTAATTATTTATTATTATTATTATTATTACTTTTTTTTTTTTTTTTTGTTAATCTCATATTCTTGAACAAACTCTCATGCAAGCCATTGGGGAAAGCATGTGTTTCTTCACGAATGGGTTCCAAGTTCTTATTTACCCAAGAATGGTTATGAAGAGAGAAGAACAACTTTTGCTTTATTTCCATTTAGAAAAATTGGACCCAAAAATGTCATAAGAGTTACCACAAGCACTACACATGTTTGTAGAGTTGCAAGATTGATGCTTGGTTACAACCACAACTTTTGGATGACTTGCATAATTCATAACTTGAGCCCATTTTTCTAGCATATTTAAAATGTGATACCTTGGATTGTAGAGCTTGTTTAGGAGTGAAGGATTGTGGTGAACTTGATTGTAAAACATATCCCATGTATTTTCCGATGATACCTTGGATTGTAGGGCTTGTTGAGGAGTGTAGGATAGTGATGAACATGATCATAAAAGATATCTCGTGTATTTTTCGACAATTATTTAAATCAAAGCCATGGAAAATAACTAAGACAAGAAATGATACTTTCATTCTCTGGGTATTTTTTTTTATAATTCTTTGCATTGGAGTTACAAGTCCACCATTCTAATGAAGCATATTTCCTAAGAGTAACAAGGATTGTTGTCCATAGTTGTGTCTGAGATGTAGGCACTTTGCGAGGAGTCTAATCCTATAAATGAAATGGTTATTTGAGCTCATATCACTGGTGAGAAGCAATGGAAGAGAATAAGCTTGTAAATGCTTTCATTGGTTCCATTAGTACTTTGATTAAAATGAAGACAAAGACAAGTTATCCTTGGCGGGTGGAATGTATGAGGATATGGGAATCATGTTTAAGACAATGTTTGTCACAATAGAGAGAGGTCTGAAAAGATGTTGTATATGCAAAGTTTATCAGACATGTCAAGGCTATTCTTATTTATTAAATAAGTGAGAAAAATTTAACGCCCCTTTGCAGGTGGTCTAAAACCAAAATTTTATGATCATGTTTTTGTTCAAGATAGCAACAAGAGGAAGCGCCACACAAAGATATAGAGGGTTGTTAAACAGACATGGTTAACGAGAAACAAATGGAAAGATAAATCATTCAGTACATTTTTATTAACAATTAGATATACATTTATAGTACATTTGGTGACCGTTGGGATTCACATCCCAAGGTCCCTTGGACTGCTTGTCCATTCGGCTTCCACGCTAACCCTTTAGGATTAGGTGTCCAACATTCCCCCCTTTAATCCGAAGGGTTATGTATGAGTCCAAGAAAAGAGTTGTAATACAAAAATGTGCAAATATGCATGGCGCACTAGGCTGAATGTGCTCTTTGAAATGTTCGTATAAAGGTCAGTGGTTTAAGGATGACCACCAACACTGGAACTCTTAGTGCAGTTCCCGGAACTCTTCCAAAACTGGCAAGAAGCTGAAGTCTTCTGCTAGAGGAAGTGATCTTATTGTTTTAAAGAGGGAAACCTTCAACCATAAAAGGGAGGTCTCACCCCGCATAAAAGGTAAACTTCAACCTGTAAAAGGGAAGTCTCAACATGTGATGGTTTAAGGATGACCAACAACTCTAGAATGCCTATGCAATTCCTGGACCTCTTCCAAAACTGGCAAGAAGCTGGAGTCTTCTGCTAGAGGAAGTGTTCTCAATTTTGTCTCTGGAACTCTTCCAAAACTAGCAAGAAGATGAAGTCTTCTGCTAGAGGAAGTGTCCCATATTTCTAACTAAAGGCATGTTCACGCATCTTTGTCTCTGACTACAACTCTGAAGCTGGTGTGGCAGGTTGTGGCTCAGGCTTGCTTGATGTGGCTTTGAAGCTTGTAGATGACCATCATTTCCCCCGCTATCAGATACAAGGTCAGAAGATGGAGAAAACTCAACTGCAAGACTGTTCAATATTCTGGAACAAGTTCTGACATGTGTCTGGAATATCTTCTTGGTTGTTGATGCCCATTGGCAAGAAGCGATCCATCCAAGATGAATCTTTGTTTCTGCAGGACGTTTGTTGCTGAAGCATCTGTGTGAAGAATGGCTGGTTTTATGGCAGTGCTTACATGGATGAAGATCAAAACAGTGATCTTTCAGATGGCCAACTCGATCACAGTGTTGGCATTTCACGATCTGTTGTTGTTGTTGCTGTTGCGGAAGAGGAGCAGAGTCTGGAATATGAAACCAGCACTGTCATGAATGAAACCAGCACTCTGAAACTGAATGGGTTTTGAGTAGTCTGGAATATGAAAGGACAAGTCCTTGTCATATCCAAGACTAGTTTCGTGCTTGTTGTGGAAAAGTTGTTCCCAAGGTCTAATGATGGGTTTGGGAAGTGCAGACTGAACTTCTGCATCTGCATTTACAACTGATGCTTTATTTGAATGAACAGGAACATTATTGACTTGCTGTTTATGGGAGTCTGTTTCAATCTTCTGAACAGAAGCAAGTTCAGAAAGATGACTCCATTGCTATAGTTCTTCTTGCTGTAGCTGTGATTCAAGATGCAAAAAATCAATCTTCTCATGTGCAGTTTGCAGAGAGGTTTGGATGTCAAAGAGAGTTTCTTTGTTAACTTTGACCATCTCATCAACAGTGGAATGAATTAGGATATTCAATAACTTTAATGCATCTTCAAGTCTGGCCATTTTTCTTCAATATCACTTAAAAAACTAACTGAGGCAATAGCAACAGAAAAATAATATTGTACTCTTCCTACAATATCTTATAAGGGCTTGTCAAGTGGCAACAATGTCGGTAAATCAACAGTCCACATTTCGTTTCAAGAATGAATAAGAGCATAACATCACTCTTAAGCTGGGATATGCCAATGCAAAAAATATATAAATGTGAAGATGAGTGTTGTCTTCAACTTCAAACTTCAGAGCATCTGACTGCTATGGAAATCATGAAAAATCTCTACAAGAAGCTGCTCCAAAATCTCTACAAGAAACTGCTCCAAGAATGACTTCCAAAAATGTCTTCAAAATTGCTTCAAATTCACTTCATAATGCTGATTAGAATACAAGTTTTTGATATATCCACTGCGTATACGCAGCAGCACCGTTTAAACAGACTGTTCTTTATAGCTATATATTCATGCGAACCATTTCATGTCAGTCTGATACCAACAAAACAAAGGTTGACACAAAGCCTCAACAGTACTACACACTCTAATACCGACCCCAACAAGGTTGACACAAAGCCTTAACAAGGACCCGACTCTTCAATGTTGGTAGCTCGATCTATAGATCGACTCTGGACTCTCCACGCATTTGACTCTCCACGATTTTATCTCCACAACAGAAAACGCGATCAACGCCTCCACGCTTCTATGAGAAGTTCTCCAAGCAGCCATCCAAACACACGGGAATGGTTCCTTTACGATAGCTCACCAACAGATTAATGGGAACCAACAATATACGTTAAACTTGGTCACTGTTTCGACTGCGCACCAGCAATAAATCCACACCGAAGTGATAACATAGGTGCAGCTTGAGTTGTCGGCCTACTGCAATCTGAAGAAGTACTCAAAGCATCAGACAAACCTACGAGAGGCAGTCTCTGGTCTACAGGTCACTTAAAAAGCCGTCAGGTACAACGCTGCTCCAATACACCTCCACTGCTCTACCCAACGCACAGGGGAATGCGCAGTTCAGTTCTCCTTTCGGCTTTGAATATACACGATCTTACCAGGGCTCGGACCTGGTTGAGCCCTCTATCCTCCGAGTATATAATAGGATGACAATAAGGACTTGCTCTCAAAATTATCCTTTCATAATTTCCTTCTTCATGTCTAATTTTCTTCAAAAGGCAAATTTAAGATTTAGCTGCTACATTTGACTTATATATCTAACACCATATATAAAAGCATGATCAGAATTTGCTATAACATTTAGCACATCCACTATCAACACATGTACATTCAAGCATACCACGATCATCCAGATTTCAATGTACAAGGATGCACGAAAAATGTCAACGCATCAGTGTGCACATCAACCAACCAATGTTTAGGAATTAACCAACGCATTCACAACATAACACATTGCAGATATTGCCACATTATTCAAACAATTTTTGCAACTAATGTATGCAGAGAGTAGTACATTCAACACTGCACTTTACAGGGGTTTTAAACCAAGGCACATATATAACTTCAACACACAAGAATGTTGGAGATTGTTCAATGCTGAGCTTGGTATGGAGGAAATGCGTGCATATAAACCAACTATCTTCCATCACATGAACCATATAACTCACGCTCCATATATACAAAAGTTTCAATGCACAAGTGTTTTAACTCTCAGGACAAAGAATTGTATGTATTTAACAACGCACTAGAAATAAACCCGGAGAGAGTATACACGACTGACTTTCACCTCAAATGAGAAACATAGAATAAAGAGTTTTGGGTCTTCACAATGCCTGAGATGCCTCCAAACGATTTCCGCGACGAAGTTTACCGGCCAAAATGATTTTCATAATTTCCTCATCTCATTTTTTCCTTAATGGTGACCGCTCCTGATACTCAAAAAGGATTGTAAAAACCAATAAACAAGCATGGCCATGCCACGGACCAAAGAAATAGCACTGCAATAAACCACTCCAATGTAGAAAACCCAGACTACATAAGAGAGCACGGAAATGAAGATGAAATAGAGAAGTGTTCAATGTTCATTGTTTGTAAAGGGCTTTATGCCATTTCCATTTCAAACATTCACAAGCTTTTTATGTATATTTCGAGTTTTGTTTTATCTTTAGTTCCACCACCATCGCATTGTAGATTTCCATGGACAGCAGAGAACTTCTGAAGTCAGATGGATACAGACAGTTTAAAGAATATCGGACAGGAATGAGCAAAGGAGGCAGAGGAGCGACGTTGAATGTTTCTGAGAGCAACGTGCCAGATTATAGCGCAGAGGGCAGATTATTCAACGCTCAGCGCCTTGAATGAAAACGCTCAGGTACATAGTCTTCAGGCAGGTACCACAACAGATAGTGCCAGCAGAGGAGTCAGGTACGCAATCTTCAGGCGGGCAAACGTTATATTCATGTATGCAGCTTCAGGTGTGGGACAGAGGAGCAGGTGTAATGATGCTCTTTTCCTTTTAAATGTTTATGACAGTCAGGGGTATTCAGAAGAACAGGTAGGCAGAATTAAACAGGCCAGCACAATTGAAGGCAACTACACAGGCCACACATCATGGCTCTGATACCATGTTAAACAGACATGGACAACTACAAAGAATAGGAAAGATAAAGCATGCATTGCATTTTTATTAACAATCTGATATAAATTTATAGTACATTTGGTGACTGTTGGGATTCACATCCCAAGGACTCTTGGACTGCTTTGTCCATTCGGCTTCCACGCTAACCCTTTAGGATTAGGTGTCCAACAAATTTCAAAGCTGCGAATGAAGATGCGTTTGAATGCGAGCATCGAGGATTGCTTGGTTGGATGGGAAACGGTAAGGATGCATCAGGGTGCCACAAACCGGGGTACCCTGTACCCCTTGGTTCTAGCTGCCTTCCCCATCTTACTCATCGTACGTTGCATGCTTAATCTAACAACATCTGCCACCTCGCTTGGCATTTGCTCATTCAATTCTCTCGACACACAAAACACGAGTCATTCTTCTTTACATTTAGTTTCTCACATGACTTATTCTTCTTTACATTTAGTTTCTGCTGTATGTAGAGTCTCCATAAATATCAGTCATCTTATCATTTACCATGAGATCTCTATTATCTAAGTAAAACAATGCCGTTGGTTTTATTCTTAAACGTTTACATGATAAGTGGCATTAGATACCATTATGTTTTATATTTCAGTGATGTTCATGTTCTTTTAATTTAATTTAATTTTCATATATAGTAGATACAATTATGCTTTATATTTCAGTGATGTTTATGTTCTTTTAATTTAATTTAATTTATAGATGTATAGTAGATATAATTATGTTTTATATTTCAGTGATGTTTATATTCTTTTAATTTATTTTTCATGTATACAGTTTTATTGAAAATATGAATAAAAAAAACACATTGTTCTGGTTTTCCATTATATATTTTATTTTAACAAGTTTTTTTGTTCTTTTGGTAAAATAGTGATATTATTAAGAACAATTACTATAGGAAGAGCGGGTAGATAACTTATGGTTATACCAAAGAATGGTGTTACCCAAAACAATAAAAACAATAAAAACATGAATTCAAGAATCACCTAGAATTGTTTCAATGCTAGCATCATCTTCATATGAATTCTACAAACTCCAAATCAACAATTTCCATATAAAGAAAAAAACCCTTTGATTCAACATTTGAACTTACGAATACTTGTATTATCTTTTTATATATAGAGATAGATAAAAAATAAAAATTAGCAATATAATCTATGATTATACCTTATAAATAATATTAAAGTATAAAAAGTAAAAAGTAAAAAAACATAAAACTGAGCTATAAAACCTATATAAATGAGCACTTAGACTAGCAATGCTCAAGGATTAAGTTACATAGTTAATACAACATTTTTCATGGTGTCTTACCTAAAATCTTAATTCATGGTTTTAAAGTTCCTTTCACTTACTTATAGAGAAATTTTGGCAAGAATATACTCTAGCCTCTTTTCCATAAGCATATCTCAGCCTCCTATATGTACAAGATTTAGACTATGTGCTCCAAGGATCTTTAAGTTATATTTTAATTGCTTATTAAGTGATTTATTATATAAGGATTTCTTTTAATGTTTATTTAATTAGCAATCAGATCACATATCTCATCCTCATACAAGATTTAGACTATGTGCTCCAAGGAACTTTAAATTATATTTTAATTGTTTATTAATTGATTTATTATATAACGCTTTTTTTAATGTTTTATTTAATTAGCAATCACATAACATGTTGCAAAGGAAACATCATAAGGTGGTAACATAGGAAAGAGTAGCATAAAAGAAAGAAGTAAAAAATTTATTCAATTTTATTTCTTTACTTCTGTTTGTCTAAGAGAAATTTAAAAAATCTTTCATTTTCCCATGAAACAAAGAGAAAAAATCAAATTTTCTAGTGAGAATAATGGTAGTAACTTTTAAATGTAAGTACTCCCTTCCCTTTGATCTTTTAAATAACAATTTACTCTCCAAAGGACCCTTCAAAAATACATATTTTATTCAATTTATTGAAATAGATAAGTGTCCCTTATCTACATTTTTCTGAGTTATTAAACTTAAGGGAATAGCTAGAGAGACTTCTAGACAAAAACCAACAAGGTGTCTACATGTCAAATGGAAATCACATTCAATAATCTCTTCAGATTTTTTGATGTGGGCCTTCATCAACTTATGAGGTACTAGGAACCTTCTAGATACCAACTTCTCCATAATAAGGAGTGGAGAATTATTTTTAGTGAGATACTAGACCTCAATTCAAAATATCCATCTTGGTGATTGTTTTGGAAAAACTTCATTGTTATTTATTGAATATAAGTTTTTCTTTTTTCATAATGGATGAGAGAGTTGGGCAAAAGTACTAGCGACCTCTATTAAAGGAAATTTGCATGCTTATTTTTTTGCAACATGAAGGATGCACTTGATTTTTATGACTAGGTTGCATAGACGTCAACCTTCTATGAAATGTCTTCCTTTTATGAAATTCCCGATGTTGAATTCGTCTAATACTTCTCAAGAAATCTCACTTAGCCTTACAACTAAATTTTTTTCTTGCCATAACTCTCTCTCAAGTGATAATTATGGCTTTCTCTTGTTCTTGTCGACTACATTCTCTCTATCTCACAATTTTTTATCTCTTTTTGAGTGCTTGCTTGAATTAGTGAGCTAATGTGGCTTATCTAGATTCCAAAATCCTCCACTAGCCCATTGTCTAAAGAGACCTATTCTATTTTTAATTTTGCTACTTGGTCCTCTTTAGTCTTTTTAGCATTCTTTGCTTCAAAAGAATCAAATCTTCTTGAAAATTCCCCTTTGGATTGAATTTCTTATTCCATATGCTTCAGATCTAAGTGAATGAAACTTGAAATAGGCTTCTTGATATTTTCTAAATTCCATGATTTTTCATTGCAATTTTCATGTTTATCAGGGAAACAAGATTCTACATATTCAACATTATGCCTTTTCAGATCCTATTGTAAGGTTGGTAGATTTTATTCACCATGTCTACTTGCTTATGTCTATTTGAATTTAATACAAATAGTTGGAATTGGCTCCTTTAAATGTACACAATTAATCAATTTTATCATATTTATCTCATGTTAACTAGAACAAATAAATTTTGCATATTTAGTTGTATGTTTCCACCACACCTCTTCCATATCTATTGGGTTCTATTCCATATGTTTCTTTTCATCCAAATGACTAAGAATATGAATTATTGAGAAGGGATACTCTAGTGTTTGAAAAATTAAATATCCCTCCCCTCTTCTCACATGTTCATTAGAAACACTAGCCTCTTTAAATTCATAATGAGCTGCACTCTTGCCATCTTGCATACTCAATGTATCATTTTCAACCTATTTCTTTCCCTTCGTATTATAAAGTTTTGCTTAAATGTTTGACATATGATCCCTGATCTATGAAAGAGTTATTTTATCCTTCCCTTTATCATGCTTAGGAGGAAACCTTATGTCCAAGAGCTCGTATGTTTCCTTCTCGACCTCAATGGAACATGTAGGAATAATTTCCTCATGTGTCAGTTTAGGAGAAATTGTGTCCATATGTTGTTGGCTTTTCTTTGTGAAAAATAGTTGGATGTGAAGGGCTAATTTTTTACATACAACTTTTGGAATAATAAAATTCAAATGTTGTTTATTTTCTTTGAGATGTTTCACTTCTGATCTAGGATGGCTTAACTTGTGAGTTTCATTTTGATGAACACGAATGCTTTCTTTATGCACCTTTTTTTGGCGTGTGCAAATTTTTTGTTACCTTTAAAACCACATGTTTAATGGTTTCCTTTGCATATATCTCATGTTGAGTATTTACAATGGATTTTTCCTTTAGACACCTCTCCTTATTTCTAGGCCCACTGTGATCACCACCAACATTGTTGCCTTCCCTACATAATCTTCCATTCTCAATGTACTTGTGCTACACTCTAGATAGTCCTTATTTATATGGATTTCCCCTTCATGGATTCTATATCAAGAGATCTCCCAATCCCCTTCAGGAATTCTTGGTTTGGCGAATTTTATATCATCAAGCAATATTGTTGGATTTATGCTCAAGTTATTGTTCTTTTTGTATTGGTTTTCTCCAACATCTAGTGAAAAAAACTCTAATCTATATGAAAGTTCATGTTTGGGACCAACTCTAGTGTTGGGGAATTCTTCATCCTCCTCCATTTTCCTTTGGATCATAATTTTTTAATGACTCCACACTTTGGAAATTCTCCTTATGAACCCACTTGAGTTTCAAATAATGACTAGAACGCTTTGCACTCCTATCCTTGTGACAAAACTTCAATCTCAAAGGAATCCTTGGCCTATCAAGTTCCTCTATGTTGCCTTTCCAATGTTGATTCAACCAATGTTGAATCAAATGGACTAGAATCTCAAACTGCTTAGGGAAATCCTTCTTCCAAAAGGTAGTAGCAGAAATTGTTTTCCTCTAAGGTTCAAAAGCCAGTTTGATTGGTTCATAAACCATGAATGCTAAGTTACCCTGGAGGTTGAATCTTGCAGATCCATGACTCTAGATATTCCTTCTTTATGTGTATTTACCTCTCATGTTTTATATATCTTGAGATCTCTCTATCTCCTCCATTAATTCCTGATATCACAATTTTTAAATTATAAGGCAATACTAGAGGGTGCATGCTCATGTTATTATTCTGTTGTTGTTGGGTTTCTCCAACTCTATAGAAAAACCCTTTGATCGGTACAAAACTTCAATCACAAAATTTTATTAAATTTATTTCATTATTTTTATTGGTAAAAAAATATGTAAAGGAAATTGATATATATAATTTAATACATTATTATTTATTCTATTTTATTTTCTAAACAATCTTATTCGAACAATTATTACTTCATATTTATGTTATGAAATATTTGTACTGATCTATTCTAACATATTGAACTTTAAAAACTTATCATATAAACAAAAATAAATATAAAAATAAATCATTATAATTATAATTTTATTTTCTAAATTTATTTTCTCTTCTCATTGTTGAATACATTAAAATCAATATAATACTTATAAAACTCTTTTTATAGAAATAAATTTAATGAAAAAGATATAATTTCAGAGATATTTTATTGTTTCCTTTTAGAAATATTTTTCAATTTCAATATGCATTAATTCATCTAATAAATATTTTTTTATATAAATTTGTTTTTTATAATTAAAACAATAAAAAAACTAACCTATGAATAAAATTTAAAATTATGATATAATCTATGATTATAACTTATTAATAATACTAAAGTATAAAAAATAAAATTTAAAGGAAACAAAAAATTTGCTATAAAACCTATATAAATGAGCACTTAGAGGAACACCGTGATTGGATTAAGTTACATATTTATGCAACTTTTTTCATTTTTCACAAGGTGTGTTACCTAAAATCTTAACTCATGGTTATGGTTTTAAAGATGTCTTTTATGTGTACAAGGTTTCAACTATGTGGTCCAATGATATTTAAATTATATTTTGAGTGGTTATTAAGTGATTTGTTATATTAGGATTGTTTTAATTAATATAGTTATATAAATAAAATTATTGATAAAAGAGGATAGACATCAATACATGATAAATATCAAAATATTTATTTTATGGTATATTTCTTATTTTTCAAATTGAAAAAAAAAACATAAAAGTTAACTAAATTATAATTTTGCTATATGTTTTAATTATGAATTATAAAAGGAATTAATATATTAGTTAAACATGTATGTGTTTTGAAAACATCTAGCCATATTCTTAACAATGGTTATTCAGCCCTTATTTTATCATGGAAATTTTCATCTTATAAATAGCTTTTGCTGCAATACCATCGACCAATAGCATAACCTATCATACCCCATGCACAATATATCACTTGTTGATACAATATTTTCTTAAATTAAAAAAACATAATTAACTTGGAGATAAATGTTAACACTTGGTATGTGAATACTACTATGAATCTTTTGGCATATTTCATGGAGGTCGAATCTCTAAGTTCCATTTAGCTATAGTTTTTTCATGGAGGTTGAATCTTATTTTAGGGAGGTTCAACCTCAGGTTCCTTTCACACTTAACTACATTTATTTCCTGTTGTCAATATCAAGTGTGAAGAAAAAAAAACAAAAGAAGGTGATGACTACGAAGGGTGGGCCAAGGTGGTAAGTGGGAGCCAGCTCATATAGAATGATAAGCCAACCACCCAATCATTAATATCTTAAGTGCACTCCAGCCTCATTTAGCACATAAAAAAATTCTTATTTTAGGCTAAGGCCCATGTAACAACCCTCGTGAAAATTCCATGTAATAAAAGTTGAAAACAATAACCACAGTTGATGGGACATTTATTCCAAGATTAATGTTGGGAAAGACATCGTAGGGGGCATTCATTTGGTTGTTTATGTCTAAGGAAATTGGCAAAGGAGAAGGATAAGGCTTTGGAAAGAGAAAAAAAGAATTTGTGGCACAATTATTTATGAAAATCATGGAAATTATGAGAAGATGGATGGAAAAGGTCAGAGATTGTAGGTGAGGAGGAAAATTAAGGAAAATAATGGAAAATGAAGAAAATAGAGGCATCATTCATAAAATGGATTTAGAGGATCAATTGGTAATATTTTGACACTTTATTTTTGGAGCTCTTTCATTATTCTATCTCTCTCTCATACTCTTGGACACTTAGAGTTTCTTGGAGAAATTTTGGCATTGGAGAAAGAATGGCAATGAAGGCAAGAGGAAGAAAAGATCATGTAGCTACATCAGGCTTCATCGTAGGTATCAACTTGCATGTGTATTTTATTGCTAGATTTGGCATGTAACTCATTTCATGCGGTTGTTTTCTATCACTCCATGGATCTTTTTAGGTGTAACATTATTTTCAGCCTGGCGTTTCCATTTTTGGGTAGCCATGGTGTGATGGGGTTCTCATGTTTTGGTAGCACTGGATTGTTGGATGGATTGAAAGCTGACTCGAGTGGATCTTGGAATTATATAGCACATGGCCTGGTGGTCTTTAAACCAGAATCTAGATGACGGCAAAGCCACTGGCCTAGTGACCCTTGAGCCAGACTCTAGCTTGCGGTAAAGCTATGATTTTCTTTCCTTGGTGGGCCTAGGAATCATTAAAATGGAATGGTAGGATATAAGGTAAATCCAAGAGGTGGTTTTCTCTCCATTAGGTCTAGTAATCATAGGTATGGGATATGCGGTGAAGCCTAGAGAGTGGGTCTTGGTTTAGGGCCTAGTGATGTGGCTTTGGATTGAGGTAAAGCCTAAGAGACTACAAGACTAGAAAATTTGTCACAATGTAAGTAAAAAATCTGGTGGCATCCATGCCTGTTTGGCTTGGTGATTTGGTGGAGATCATGGTAAATCCTAGTGTGATGTGTTCATTTTGTTGGCCTAGTGATTGGGGATGAGTTACAGTAAAGTCTGCCTTCTGTTTCCAAGGTTGAGGTGGTTTAGCCTCTATATGACATGGTTGGCTATTTTGGTTTGAGTCCCACATTCATTCTTATAATATGGCACAGGGGTGATTGGCTCAAGAGAGACTTCTCATGGCAAATCTATGGTCACGTGGAATGTGGTAGTGCCATCCCTGGTTAGTGTATTCAATTCATTAAGGAGAAACTCATTCCCTTGATTTCCATGTGCAAATGTATTTATGTAGATGTGGATTTTGATGGCTGACATATTTATGGTAATTTTGTTCCTATTCTATTGGTTATATGTATATTTTATGACAACAACTATGTATGTAGCTCAACATGTTTTTACTTGTAAATGAATGGATACGGTATCTATGGCCTAATAGTTGATAGTGTAATGAATGACATGATGGAATAATGGTGAATAGCAATAGATCCCTAAACTTATTTCTATTGTTTACACATGTAGATTACATGTTGATGATATGTTTGACGAAATGCCTGGCATGGCTAGTAGGGGTCTAGTTATGGTCTTGTTCAGATTTTTTGTTTTGCATCATTGTTTCCCTGTATTCTTAATGATTTCAAGATATCACTCCATTCTGGGCCTTGGCCTAGGATTTGGGCCTGAAGAAGTGGATTAAATCCCACGGTCGCTAGCACAGAACTAGGAGTTTTGGTCTCTGGTCACTGGCAAGCAAGCCTGTGAGAGTGACTTTAGGTTGTTGGTCGTTCCCTTGCCCATAGCATGAGAACGACTATGGCTTAAGAGATCTAGTGGGACCTAGGGACAGGCTATCTAAGTGGCTGAATTGTCTCCTAAGAGTTATTTTGATGATGTTCGATGACTATGCGTGATTTTTCCTTCAATTCGACTTCCTTAAAGTAACATAGGAGGTCCAATCTTATCATAGTAGATTCTCATCTTTACCCACTTGGCCTGGTTACCTAGGTGGATGTGGGATGAGGGTGTTAGAGAGTGGTATCAGAGCATGGTTCACCCCTCCAACTAGATGGGTGTTGTTTGTTCGTCATGATTGGATGTCAGTGTCATGTTTGTCTCTTACACTTGCATTCCACGTTCTTGTAGCATTTTCTTATTGGTTGATTATGGTTGTAGTAATGTTACCATGGAGAATTGGATATTGATTTTGTCAAATGTATTTTTCATGAGTATGTGAATCATTGGACATGGATTATATGTTTCTTACATGTTGATTTTATGTCTCCTACTTACAACCTTGTATGTTAGTTATATTCTTTAATATTTTGATTACATGTATCAGTCTTGTAGGTTGATTTCTATAATGGTCTCTTTTGTTCGACTACATGTGTTTATGCATATGTGTAGTTGATTAGGCATGGCTTATGCATGGTTTTGGTTGCATGTGGCAATATGTATACTGGATTAATGGTTTTTGTCATGCATGAGGTCATAACATGCATTGTTGATATGGCCTTGCATTGATGACTGGACGCTAGCTAAAATGACTTTTATGCGTCGATTCAATTACTTTTTATAGAGAAAAACAGATGAAATAATGAAAGAAACAATAACCCAGAACCCTAGCCAAGATACGAAACTGAATTTTAACTGAATGGATGATTCAATTATGATTCTACGCTACTTTTATTTCATGTGTAGTACATTAGTTTTATATCATGCCTATCATTACATCTATCGTTACATAGCCGACTATTCGGTATGCAGCTGCCTAATTTACATAAAAAAACATTACTAATTTGTTGTCAATACTAACAAACTCCACCTTGACAACAATTTCCTAATCTCTTGCCCATGCCCATTCATCATATTTTCTGCAAGCCAAGAGAAGCTAAACACCACTGCAGCTTCTCTATTGTTACTGGCTTTGTGAATATGTATGCACAATTCTCTCATGTATGGACCTTTTTAACAACTACTTTTCCGCCATCGATCACATGTCTCAGAAAATGATACCTTACATCAATGTGCTTGGTTGTGCTGTGATAGGCAGGATTTGTAGCCAAGTGAATATCACTTTGACTGTCACAAAGTACATCCACTTTCTCATGCTTTCTTCCAATTTCATCTAGCAGACCCTTTAACCAGATTGCTTCTTTACTGGCATCTGAGGCAGATATATATTCGGCTTCAGTAATGGACAATGCAACTGTTTCTTGAAGCTTTGACATCCAACTAATCACTCCACCTGCAAGAGTAAAGACATAACCTGTAGTAGATCTTCTTTTGTCCAAATCACCTGCATAGTCAGCGTCTACATATCCACAGGCTGATCCTTCACTACCATTAAAGACGATGCAATGGTCACTTGTGCCTCTTAGATATCGAAGCACCCATTTCACTGCTTGCCAATGTTCTTTACCTGGATTTGCCATGAACCTGCTGACAACTCCAACTGCATGTGAAATGTCAGGTCTTGTGGATACCATCGCATACATTAAGTTTCCTACCACATTTGCATATGGTACATGAGACATATACTTCTTTTCTTCATCAGCTCTAGGACTTAAAACCAAAGAAAGCTTAAAATGAGAAGCTAGTGGAATATTAACAGGTTTCACATTCTTCATAGAGAACTTTTCAAGTACCTTCTCCACATACTTCTGCTATGATAACCAAAGCTTACTATTTTTTCTGTCTCTGTGTATCTCCATGCCCAAGATATGTTTTGTTGATCCAAGATCCTTCATATCAAACATCCTAGATAGTTGAGCCTTTAACCTATTGATCTCTTCCATGCTTTTGCTTGCAATAAGAATATTGTCAACATACAAGGCTAAGATAATGAATATGCCATTGAAACTTTTGAATTATACACAATGATCATACTCACTTCTTACAAAGTTCTGGCTCACCATGAAGGAATCAAACTTCTTGTACCATTGTCTGGGAGATTACCTCAGACCATACAATGATTTCCTGAGCTTGCAAACTAATCTTCTGCTGTGACCTCGTACCAAATGTTCTGGTTGTTCCATATATATCTCTTCATTCAAATCACCATGTAGAAAAGTTGTTTTAACATCTAACTATTCTAACTCAAGATTAAGCAACGCAGATAGTGCTAACACAGTACAAATAGAAACAAGTTTTACAACTGGAGAAAAAATCTCATGAAAGTCTATACCTTCAACCTGAGAATACCCTTTTGCTACCAGTCTCACCTTATACCTTTCGATACTTCCATCAACTTTCCATTTCATCTTGAAGACCCATTTGCATCCAACAACACTTCTCTCTTCAGGAAGCTCTACAAGATCCCAGGTATTGTTTTTGGCTAAGGATTCCATTTCTTCTTCCATAGCCACTTTCCATTTTTTGCTATCTGTATCATCTACTGCTTCCTGATAACAAGAAGGTTCCCCATCTTCAGTAATCAAAGCAAAAGATGAAGCAAAATCTTCATACCTTTTTGGAATTTTCCTTTCCCTTGTAGACCTTCTTAGAGCGACTGGTTGCCGAACTGGTTCAGAAACTTGCACTGGTTCAGAAGCTTCAACGGCTTCCTTTGTGTCTTCAACACCTATTTCTCCAGAGGTTTCTCCTTCCTTTCGACTGTCACCGAAAAGTCTAGCCTCCAAATGAACTCGTTGATTTGGCGATACCTGTTCCTGTTCAATTCTTTCAACAGTTGATTTTAAAAGAGAGGATTCATCAAATGTTACATCTCTACTAATGACTATCTTCCGCAATGTAGGATCCCACAACCTATATCCTTTCACTGCATAGTCATACCCAACAAAGACATAACATTTCGACTTTGGATCTAATTTTGAACGCTAATTTTTCGGAATGAGAGAATAAGCATCACAACCAAATATCCTCAAATGTGAATAGTCACAAGACTGACCTGTCCAAACTTCTTCAGGAATTTTATAATCAATTGCTACTGAAGGTGATCCGTTAACTAAATAACAAGTAGTAGATATTGCTTCTGCCCACAACTCCTTTTGCAAGTTAGCATTGCTGATCATGCTTCTAGCTCTTTCCATAAGAGTTCGATTCATACGCTCAGCAACACCATTTTGCTGAGGAGTATAAATAGCAATTTTGTGTCTAACAATGCCCTCATCCTTACAGTATTGTTCAAATTCAACTGAAGTGAACTCACCACCATTGTCAATTCTTAAGCATTTAATAGATTTGCCTGTTCTTTTCTCTACCATTACTTTAAATTGTTTAAAGACATTTAATACATCAGCTTTCCTTTTTAGCATATAGACCCAAACTTTCCGGGAGTAATCATCAATAAACACTAAAAAATACATTGCACCTCCATATGACACAACAGGGGAAGGCCCCCCACAGATCAGAATGAATATAGTCTAAAACATCTTTACTATTATGATTTCCAACTTTAAATCTCTGTTTACATTGTTTTCCATACACACAATATTTACAGAAATCTAACTTTAAGGATTTCAGACCAGGAAGAGATTTACGTTTCATCAATATCTGAAGACCTTTCTCACTCATATGACCCAATCGTTGAGGACATAGACGAGTACCTGCTTCTTCCTTTTTTGACGCAACCGCCGCTTCACTGATCTGAGTACTTCCTTTTAACCTGTAAACATTTCTGACATTTTCTGCCTTCATAACCACAAGTGCTCCTTTAAAGACTTTCAAGGCGCCATCCTGACCTGTAAACTTATAACCATCTGAATCCAACACTCCCAAAGAAATCAAAATTTTCTTCAAATCAGGTACATGTCTAACACTAGTTAATGTTCTAACCGTGTTATCATACATCTTAATCTTGATATCTCCCATCCCAACAGTCTGACATGAGACATTGTTACCCATAAACACAGAACTACCGTTTACATTTTCATACGAGGTAAACCAATTTCTATGTGGGCACATGTGATGCGAAGCACCAGAGTCTAACAGCCAGCTATCTAAACCCTGAGAGACATTACATTCAGGTGAAGTTTCATCTATCATACATAATTCTTCAGCAAATAAAACTTCGTCTATCATACCTGAATCGACCTGATTCGCTTCGTTCTTCGGGTTTTCAGACTCCTTTCGTTTCAAACAGTCCTTCTTCAAGTGTCCAACTTTATTGCAGTTCCAACATTTTTCCTTACACTTCTTTCCCTTCGATTCGATCTGGAAGACCCCCTTGGTTTTTCTCCTCTTTTCTTTGAGCGTCCTCTAGCTACCATGGCTTCTGATGCAGCTGTCTCAGTGCTAGATTTCCTTTGTACTTCTTCAGACAGGAGAGCTCCCACGACTGATTCAAACTTCAAAGAATTAGCAGTGCTCAAGCTGATTGAAGTTGTGAAGTGATCCCATGATTCAGGCAGAGAACACAACAAAGTTATTGCTTTATCTTCTTCCTATATTTTAACTTCCATATCTGTTAATTGACATATTAGTGTGTTAAAAACATTCAAATGTTCTGCAACGTTTGAACCTTCTTTCATTCAAAGACTGTATAACTGTCTTTTCAGATAAATTCTGTTGGTTAATGACTTTGTCATATAGAGTTTTTCAAGTTTTTCCCACAATCCTTACGCCGTAGTCTCTTCAACAATGTTGAAGAGAACTTCATCCGCTAGGCATAGCCGGATGGTACTGAGAGCTCGGGAATCCAAGTCCTCCTAGTCTAAAGTAGTCATGGTTGCAGGTTTCTTAGTTGCCCCATCCAATACCTTGTGCAACCCTTGTTGCACAAGAAGATCCCTAATCTTCAGTTTCCAAAGAGAAAAATTGCTCTTTCCGGTGAATTTCTCCACCTCGAATTTTGCATTCGACATCTTGGCCATTTTTCTAGGATTTCAATCTCCAGTCCTTAAACTAGGGTTTTTCTTTTTAGAAAAAATAATCTGTCTTTGAACTAGAGTTTATATTTCTCTTTCAAAAAAATAATAATTTTCCTTTATTTACAGACCCTTTCTTGCAAACCCCTTTGTTATTCAAACAAAAAAACCCTTCCTTCCTTTTTTTTTCTACAATATTTGAAAAAAAAAAAAAACCCACCCTTTTCAATCTGCTGTCTTGCCAAAAAAAAATTCTGCAGCTGTTCTTTGCTTATATATATATATATTATATTATATATATATTATATAATAATTTAATTTTTTTTTTATTTTATTTTTTTTATTTTTATATTATTATTTTTTTTTTTTTTTCTGCAAACCCTTCCTTCCTTTTTTTCTACAGTATTTGTATAAAAAACCACAACTTGACTTGATTTCAATCTTCAGTCTTTGTTAAAAAAAAATTCTACTGAAAATAAACAAGTCTGGAAACTCTGATCAATACCCGGATTTCACGCAGGGTCTATCACAAATCCTCCGGAACTTTATGCAGGCCCTCACGCAGGTATTGGACTCACGCTGGATAGGTCAACGCAGCCTTTCACGCCTCATTGGCCTTCACACAACAAAGAAAGGTCTTGGACTCACACTGACAGCACGTCTTTCACGCCTCGCTGGTTTACTCCTTGATGTAGAGCACATACAGCTTCACGCACACCGGACATCATCACAACATGTCTTTCACGCCTCGCTGGTTTACTCCTTGACGCAAAGCACATACAACTTCACGCACACCGGACAACATCAGTTCACAGCCTTTCACGCCTCCTTCATGCAGGGTTTTGGTCACGCAGGGACAACACCAGCACTCGAACGGTTCTTCAGCAACGTTGATACACGGAGCAAGATTCCGCTCCACTTCTTGACGCAGAACAATTTCAGCCCTTCACGCCTCACGCTGATACACGCAGCAAGATTCACCTCCCAGATCTCACGCAGGCTCTGTGCCTTCTGAAATTACGCAGCAAATAAAAAATCTTGGTCTTCAGGCCAGCAGGCAGATAATGCACAGCCGAGTTTGGTCTTCACGCAACAAATAAAAAAAAAATCTTGGACTCACACCTTCAACGCACAACCGAGTTTCTTCAACGCCCAGGATCATCGCCCTCGGAGCTCTGATACCATTTGTTGTAACAAAATTGAAATAATGAAGGAAAAACAAGAAGGAAGAAAAAACAAGAAAGCTTAACCGAATAACCAAGACAAGAAACTGAATGGATTGGAATTTGTTATTCAACAAGGATTCTCCGCACATTACATTTCATGGGCATTTGATAGTTTTATATCATCAACTGCCGTTACATAACTAATATATCGGTGTAAAACTGTCTAGTTACATTTACCCAAAGTTACTAATTCGTTGTCAAACTAACAATTTGGAACAACCCCATTTTTAAAAGCTTCTGTTTTGAAAAAGACCCAGCCTTCGTCTTTGGATAGGGGCAGTATCCTCAATGAATAGTAGTCCCTTTCCCTCATTGTTCTAATCACATCTCTGCTGTGACTAGAGATTAATACTTTGCTACAAATATGATCCTCAACTTTGACACAAGTTTAATCAATGAGATCAATTGGACGACACATGTCATCTATATGAGAAGAAATTTATTCTCTCCAAGCCCTTCCAACAATTCCATCTTCCTTTTATCATTGTCAGGACTTTCGTTCAACTTCAGTATATCAACAATGAAGGTATGCAGCTTTTGAATCTGATACTGTTGAGAAACCCTAAGCCAAATTACCACATCAAAAATACCACTCACCTCTCTACAATTGTTGTAGACCAGTTTAAGAAACGACGCCTTTCCAACTCTTCCCATCCCATAAACACCAATAATATGAGATCAAGGATGAGCTTCACTAATCCATACCTGCAGCTGCATCTGAGCATATTCAATGGTCGACCCTACGAAGCCAGAATCTGGAACA
>APFE031585525.1:9160-22701 GCA_000404065.3 Pinus taeda | reverse complement strand
TCATGGACTCCGGAAGCAACAAAGGCCTTTGAACATCTTAAAGAGGCAATGTGCCAAGCACCGGTCTTAGTTACACCAGACTTCACCGAAACCTTTATTGTGGAATGTGATGCTTCAGGAAATGGAATTGGTGTTGTTCTAATGCAAGATGAAAGACCCATTGCTTTTGAAAGTCGTCCAATCAAGGGAAAGTTTTTAATCAAAGCTATTTATGAGAAGGAAATGTTGGCAATACTCCATGCACTTAAGAAATGGCGACCCTACCTAATGGGAAGACACTTCAAGGTAAAAACGGATCATGATAGCCTTAAATACTTTAGAACAAATATTATCCTCTGAAGAGCAACAAAAGTGGGTCATAAAGATGTTGGGTTATGACTTTGAAATCATCTACAAAAAAGGGAAGCAAAATGTGGTGGTAGATGCACTCTCAAGAAAGATGAGGATGTGGAAGCATGTTGTGCGCCATTTCTTTATCCAACCAGATTGGATAAACAAAGCAAGGGATGAATCGAAGAATGACGAAGAAGTGTGGGAACTCATTCAAAAGTTACAACAAGTTCCCAGTACATCTGATACATTTAGTTGGAAAAATGATTCATTATCGTACAAAGATCACTTATGCCTATGTAATTATTCCCAAATCAAACAAAAGATTCTTACGGAATTGCACACTTCTCCCTTAGGAGGGCACTCAGGATTTTTAAAAACTTACCACAGGGTTAAGAAGGATTTTTTTTGGGATGGCCTTAAATCAAATATTCAAAAGTTTGTGGCGGAATGTTTGGTTTGCCAACAAAATAAAGTTGAAACAATTACGACACCGGGTCTATTACAACCTTTATCCATTCCAAGCCAACGTTGGGAGGAGGTTTCAATGGATTTTATCACAGGTTTACCCAAGTCTGAGGGAAAGAGTGTCATCATGGTGGTAGTTGACAGACTTACCAAGTATGCACACTTTGTGCATTATCACATCCATTTAAAGCCAGTACAGTTTCTAGTGCATTTATGGAAATAATTCAAAAGCTACATGGAAACCCAAAGATTATTGTAAGTGACAGAGATCCCATTTTCACTGGAGATTTTTGGACATAATTATTTTCTTGTCTTGGTACTCAGTTAGCTCATAGCTCATCTTATCATCCTCAATCTGATGGGCAAACTGAGATAGTAAACAAATGTTTGGGAGGATATCTTCGTTGCTTTGTATCTGATAAACAAACACAATGGGTCAAATGGTTGCCTATGGTTGAATGGTGGTATAACACTTCCTTCCATATAGCAACAAAAATGACCCCATTTTATGGCACTTTATGGATATCAGCCACCATCCATCACATCATATTTAAGAGAAAATTCTAAGGTTCAAGCAGTGGAACATCACATCGAACATCAACAACAAGTCCTCCAACTCTTAAAGGATAACCTCGTGTTGGCACAGAATAGAATGAAACAACAGGCAGATCAACATCGCAGTGAAAGAAGTTTTGATGTAGGTGATTGGGTATTCCTACGGCTACAACCATATAAGCAAATGTCCCTCAAGCAAGCTAAGAAGGATAATAAATTATCACCAAAGTATTATGGTTCGTACAAGGTGTTGCAAAAGATTGGTACTATGGCATACAAATTGGAGCTTCCTGCAACTTCTCGATTGCACCTAGTTTTCCATGTTTCATGTTTAAAGAAGGTTATAGGCGACAAGCTCCCAGTTCAAGCAATATTGCCAGAACTTGACGAGGAAGGAAAAATTATATTGGAACCGGAAGCAGTCACAGAAACAAGAACTCGACAGCTATGAAATCGATCAATTTCGGAGTATCTTATCAAGTGGAAGAACTTATCTGCTACATATTCCACATGGGAGGATGAGAATTTTATACAGAAGTATCCAGAACTACTCAAGCTTTGAGGACAACACTTTTTTTGAAGGAGAGGGGCATGTTGGGTCCCTATAATACTAGTGATTACCCCATTGCTATTGTAGTTATACCCCTTATTATTATTGTTGTGCCCCTATTTCCCCCATATTGTTATTACTGTGCCCCTAGGATCCCTCTATTGTTATTTTTGTGGCTTTATATTATTATTGTTATGTCGGCTGGGTTATATTGTGACTCCTTAGACTCCTATATATAGAAAGGAGGTTGTCATTTGTATCATCCAAGAATTGTTCATTTATGTAATGTAAAGGAGGTTGCCCCCTCGAAGAGGCTGAATTCTAAGGTGTTGATCTATTTTTTCTATCTTTTCTTGAGCTGGTTTCATAACACATATAATGCCTTCTTAAGTTTGCAAACAAGATTTTTATTATTGCCAAGTATGAATCCTTCAGGGTGTTCAATATAAACTTCTATTAGGTCCCCATTTAAAAATGCAGATTTAACATCCATTTCATATACTTTAAAGTTACAAAAGATGGAAAATGCAAGAAACATTCTTATGGCTTCAAGTCTAGATACAGGTGCAAATGTCTCTTCAAATTCTATCCCTCCCTGTTGAGCATAGCCTTTACATACAAGTCTTGTTTCGTTTCGAATTACTTCACCATTTTCATTTAGTTTGTTCTGGAACACCCACTTTGTCCCAATTACATTTTTATCATGAAGCCTTGGTACCAGTTCCCATGTATGGTTCTTTTCTATTTGATCCAGTTCTTCATGCATTTCCTTATCCCAACATTCATCTTTTCTTGCTTGATTCACATTTTGAGGTTCAATTGTGGATAGTAAGGCTAAGTGACTAGATGTTCCAACAAAAGTTCTTCTATTTTGTATTCTTGCTTCCTTATCACCTAGAATTTGAGATTTAGGACGATTTTTCTGAACATACCTTGACGGAGTCCTTTCTGACATACGTGTACTTTCATTTCCTTCTTCTAATGCTTCTCTTTCTTCTCTCCTACAACTTCTTGGATTTGAGTGTGGAGAGGTTCATCATCTGATTGTGATTCCCTTTTGGTACATGTGGATGCTTCATCAATCACAACGTCTATAATTTCAACAATATTTTTGAGCCTTTTATTATAACATTTATATCCTTTTCTTCTGGAAGAGTATCCAAGGAGGATTCCTTCATCAAATTTGGATTCAAACTTTCCAAGCCTATAATAAATTTTCTTTATGACACATTTTCTTCCAAATATTCTGAAGTGTTTGACAATTGCAGGTTTACCATAATAGAGTTCATATGGAGATTTATGATTTTTTACTTGAACATGAGCTTTGTTAACTATATCCACTACTGTATGTACTGCTTCTCCCCAGAATGTGTGGGGTGTGCTTGACGCATCAAGCATGACACATGCCATTTGTTGAACTATTATGTTCATTCTTTTTGCAACTCCATTTATGGAAAATTTCCTTTTGATGCCATGTTCACAAAAATTGAAAAAATCCTCTGATATAAACTCTCCTCCTCTATCAGATCTAAGGCATTTTATTTTCAGATCTAATTCATTTTCTATCAAAGATTTGAATATTTTAAACTTTTCAAATGCCTCAACTTTATACTTTAGTAAACCAACCCAACACATTCTGGTAAAATCAGCAATACATAATATAAAATATTATTCACCACGAGGAGACTTCTTTCTCATAGGTACACATAAATCAATGTGAACAAGTTTAAAGGGTTTGCTTGAAGTACCTTCTTTAGCTTTAAACTGATCTTTGGATTGCTTACCGAATTTACATGATTTGCAAATGTTATTTTCAGGTGGAAAAATGTTGGTTAAGTCACAAACTATTCTCATCCTGCTTGATTTGTATAATTGGGAAAAATGAGGTACCCCAAACTTTCATACCAAAGCCAACTTTCTTCAAATTTTCTCAAAAAACAATGTTCTTTTCCACCCTCAAGGATGTAGACATTTCCTAGAGTTCTGGTTAGGCTTGATTATGGTCTTACCTATATCAAATTTCTTACCACACAATTCTTTGATTTGAAAATAACTTCATGCTCTTGATCACACATTTGACTAACACTTAACAAGTTATGATTTAGGCCATAAACAAATAATACATTCTTAGCCTTGACCTTTTCCTTTAAAAACACGAATCCTTTTCCTTTAATGGTAGCAGGCGAGTAATTACCAAAGGTCACATTCTTTTCTTTCTTAATTTCATTAAAGGAAACAAACTTATCTTTGTCACCTGTCATATGATTTGAACATCCGCTGTCAATGTACCATAGATTCTCTTGATCTTCTGCATACAATGTTAGACCACAAATTTCAAAAGAAGAAAATTTATTTTTCCATACCTTGGGAGGCTCTATCTTTTGCTCACGTTGATAAGATGAATTCATCTTGTTTCTGCATTCAGTTTCTTCATGACCAAAGTTATTGCAATATAACATTCACTTTCATTTTGAAGAGGGGAAAAAACATTATAAGAAGACTTCTTTGTCCTGTTTTCATTATGTTGTTTTCTTGCTTCTCTAGTCATAATTGTTTTATAAGCAACACAATGAAATTCTTTGTGAAAAAACTTGTGACAAGTGAAGCATTAACCATTGAAGGAAGAGTACCTTGGAGTATAACACCTTTTTGAATAACTTACCCTTTGTTCATGAAAATATTATTTTGTATTAGTATAGTTTGACCCTTCATTCTTTTGCTGAGTCCTATAGTTTTGATGATTGCTTCCTTTTACTACATTGACAAAGATTTTTGTACCTGTTTCAAAAGATTTCATAGGTTGTAATGTTTCACCATCTTGATTTGGATTGTATCCAAGACTTGTCTTGATTAGAGGAGAACACCGAACTTTAATGATTTCTTCTAAAGTTTCAAATCCTTTAGCTAATCTAAGATTTAGAGTTTTTGTTTTCTCAATTTCCTTTCTTAGACCCACAATTTCAAGTTCGAAGGTTTCACAATGATTTTCTCTTCCTTGTACTTGTTTCTTCAAAGTTTCTTCTATTAATTTAGCCTCTTCTCGACAAATCTTCAACTCAATTATTTCTTCAACAATGGTGTTTTCTAGAGCATCCATATATTCATCATCATCAGACTTGCCTGCACATTGTTCTTCGAATGCCATAAGTATTTGATAATCTTGATATGATTCATCATCCTCATTATTGAAAGAACATTCACTATCTTAATGAGTATAAAAACTTGGCTTAATCGTAAAACCTCTTTTAACATTCTTCTTTGAAACATTCTTTCCTTTTTCATGATTTTCTTTATAGGGACACTTAGCGGCATAGTGACCTACTCTTCCATAGGATTTTTTTTAAAAAGAAAGCTTACCTTTGAACCTGCCAAATCCTAGTTGAATCTTCTTCACAAAATTCGCTTCTTCTTCAACTGAAATGTAACCTATATCATTAAGCTCTTCCTTTTCTTTCCCTTTGTTTGTGGCTTTGAATGTTGCTTCCCTAATACCTAATGTACCCCCTTTTCTCATTTCAAAAGCTATCAAGATCCCATGGAGTTTTTAAATAGTGATATTCTTCAAAGCCTGCATTTCTTCAATGGTGGAGACTTTGGAATCAAATTTTGGGGTTAATGATCTCAAAATATTTTCAATAATAGTAGTATCCTTTATTTCGACACCAAGGTTTTTCAATGATTTAACAATCTCATCTACTCTAAGGAAAAATCTTTCAATGCTTTCATCATCATGCATTCTAAGAGTCTCATACTGAATTCTATATGTTTGAAGTTCAAAACTTTTTATCTTAGTGTCACCTTCATAGCTTTGAACAAGCTTGTCCCATATAGCCTTTCTGGTGTTCAACTGCATGAATTTCACAAACACAGATTCAACCAAACTTCCCAAAATAGAATTTATAACCTTTGTATTGATCTCATCATGTTTCTTCCTTGCATCATCTGTGGGAATGGAGGTCAGGTATTGATATCCACCTTCAACAATTTCCCATACATCTGCTCCTAGGGCCTGCAAATACACTCTCATTATGATTTCCCAAAATACAAAGTTAGTTCCACTAAACAAAGGTAGCCTGATAGAAGATACTCCCTCTTGGTTGCTCATATTGATAGATCTCCCTTTAAACACTCAAGCTTCTTCTGAGGGACCTGATCTAACACCAATTGTTAGGAAAGGGGGGGGGGTGTGAATCAGTGTTTTAATTCACTTTATCTTTCGATTTCATATACATAATTATGTATGCTACTGTTCTTAAAGAAACATGTGTATGTACACGAATTTGGTGAAGGGAGCCAACATATATCTAGTTCATTAATTTTTCATGTATTCCATCAAGATGTTTATCTTTAACCATTGCATCATTATATCATTAAATTTCCAGTATGCTATGAAGGACAGGAAAAATCACAACACATAAGCAACACACGTAGAACACCAAGATCTTAGGTGGAAACCCAATGTAGGAGAAAACAATCGTTGTCGCTGTCTTTGTCTTCTTTGTTATTATATAATCTTCATTAGATTTAGTACTGGTGTAGACTCTTACTAGTACACATGCACCCACCTGCAAGAGGTTGTAACCTCCACTCGTTCTCCAACACCCATTGAAAGGGAGCTACAACCCATCATCTCATTTATGAGCTCTTACTGGAAGGAAGATTCTACCTCCTCACTAGAGGCTGCAACGCTCAACACCCTGTGGACCACTTTTCAAAATGTTTCAAACTGGATCCACATGTCAAACAATCATCAAAAAACCTACAGGTCTCTTTTCATTAAATTTTCATACTGGACTCACACCAACAATAAACCCAAATCAATATCCAAACTAAAATACTGAAACAAAATGATGAACTAATGAATCTCTGAAAATCAATTGACTCTCTGAAGCAAACCTAACCAGAACAAATGAATCTTCAAAATATGTACACAACTGTCCTTAAAAGAACCAACCTATATACACACTTCCTCTGCATAAAACCTACGTACAGATCTTAGAACAATGAACACTAAATCATTTGGCAGTCTGAATCAATGTAACACTAAATCAATCATTGAACCATTCACAGATCATTAAATCACACCCAATCATTCTTTTGTACCATTAAAACGGATCAATATTTCAATTCACAATGAAATCTACCCAATTCACACTGTCAGACATAGATCATCATGATAGAGACATCATTGATAGACAATAAAAAATAGAAAAGACATCATCAACCAATATCATCAAGCAACACTGCAAACCATATCTAACTCATAATATATGCGTGACTGTAATTAAGTAAACCAACATATATACACTACCCACGTACAAATATCAACATATTGATAAGAATATATAGACTAAAACCCAAAAATCAAATCACGTATGTACATGACTACTTATAAGCAAACCAACATACATATCTTAAATCTTTCACTGCAAGCATAACTTCGCACTCCACAACCTTTACTGTCAAAATTACAGACTTCTGAATAATTCATTTTATAACACAACATCACAAATTCATCATTGTTAGTTACTTAGATATTTGCAACAAGTAAATCAATGAAGCATACATGTTAACATATCTTCAGATCTCTCAGATCTGAGCCTTCTCCTTGCTCCTTGGTGCATACCTATTTCAAATCAAATCATTCGTTAATAATTCATCACTTGCACACATAAAACGTTGATCTCCATCTCCTTATATAGCTTTTGCCTTAGCCAATACCTTAGGTAAATCCTTTGATAATATCATTAGTATTCTTTGACGGGATCAAGTAAAAATTGTCGCAACCATTAGTATGGGTCAATACCATGTTAATGATCCCTAGTATCTAGATTACCATGGTTCGGATTCTGTACGCAAGTTTTACTTAAAGATCTGCATATGTACGCGACCCTTCTTCATAGGATCCTTCCATGCTTTCTCAAACTTCACTTTTATCATCCATTTGTCATTGAACTTTCATTTCTATGTCCATAACATCTGTAACATCTGCTCCCATCTGAATTAGTGCCACAATAATCAATGTTGACATCAAGTACATCTTTGTTAAGAAGGTTTCCATCAAGGACAACATATTAGCCGTAATACTAACACTTTTCTACTATATCTTAGGGTTCCTTCAATATGTGCACATCAAATTATGTAACATTTAGGAATCTCTTTGTTCACCGCTTTGCTATGAGCACTAATGTGATTGATTTTTGTTCTAACCAATCAATCATTTCTCAATAATATTATCCAAGAGGGTCAAATTCAACTTATGATTCCATAAATGAGAGTCTTTCCCATCAAACTTGTTAACAATGTGCAAATCAAATGTTGTCATTATTATTTAAAATTCCATTGAACTAATACAACCTCCAATTTTGCTGAGAATGTCAGTGGCCTACTTGCATAAATGTTTCCTTTCCAATAACTCTCTCCAATTGTGAATGTGATTTTAAAGAAACTAAGATCCTCTCATTTTGAATATATTATTTTTCTTTGTTTGTTTTTTCTTTCATTTTGGCTTTTATGGTTAGAAATTTGTTTTATGTTTTTGCAAGAGATATATATTCCACTTGGATGGAAAAGGTTTCTAAAGGGGAAAAATCTAACTGATAAATGAGGACCATGTTGAATTGTTCAATAATGCCTCACAAATGAGGATGCCTATACAAAACATCAACACTTACAATAACATCCAAATTCTTCTAGTCATGTTTGAAAAGGACATAGTACTAAGAGGAATATGTTGGGGAGATTGTTGAATAGAATTTGTAGAAAATGAAACATGGTTGACTAAGTCTTCAAAAGTTGCTAGAATTCCTTCAAATTTAAGCCCAATATGCCTATAAGTCAATGGCATAGTGCTTCTCCTTGAACATAACTTTGTTAAATAGTAAAACATCCCATGCATTCCTGATTAATCACAATATTGTTAAGGGGCATAACATCATGTCATGTTTTGAAGCCAATCATATAATTATGAACATGTTTATTAGAAATTTATAAACATGAATATTCTATGCCAACTTTGGTTGTACACGCTTCATTTCAAATGGTAAATCAGGTATGACAATGGAGCCTTATTTAAAATAAATGGTTCTTCTAAGTCTTTTTAGAAATTCTTTATCAGAAATGGAATTAGTAAGAGATTGAGCTAGTTATCATTTTCATAATATGAAGGTAGATCATCAATGATGGTATCTACAACCTTATCAACACCAAAAATGTTATTTCTTTTGTTTACCTCTATCCTTTTTATCTCTAAATTGTGGACATGTCGTTTTACATTAGCAAGATAGATGGTTGGTTTGTGATTGTGCACCTCAAATTATGCACACTTTCAAACAATGATAATGGCATTCAAGGCATGTTATCTCTTTTATATTGTTGAGTCGTATTTACTTGATAGTTGATTCACCAAATGAGTTCATCTAGTTTAGTTTATGAGGCATCCCACATGATTCTTTAGGTTGCCTCGCCTAGATTGGGTCAATGCAATTTAATTAAATTATGTATTAAAATTCATCTGTATGTTGAAGTTTGTAGCTTGGGAAAGTACTTCTGCACATGCCCAAGTTTCTAGACATGTAAATTTTTCGTAAAGTTTCTTTAGAATACTTAAGTATTAAGTAAGTTTCTTTTGTAACTTAGCCTATGTCTAACTTGGGAAAAACACATAATAAATTATGTTAGCTACCGAGCTAAATAAACGTAGGAAAATTTAAGTGTTTACTTTAGTGATAATGTTTTAATCTCGATCGTTAATCTCAAGTGATGCAAGTTCTAATTTTGTTCATCCATCACTTAGGAAATTAGGGTTGGGTATTTCGATCAATGAGAGGTTATAGAAGAAAGGGTAAGGAAAGGAGAAAGGCACACCATATAACGACACACGACATTGAGAAGGAGATTCTCTCAAGTGAGGAGTGAGATACTCAAGTGTGTTGGGTCTCAGGAATGTGAAGGGGTGCAACATAGGATATCCATATCAATGAAGTAGATTAAGGACAAGTCTAGGGAAAATCATTAGAATCAGATCCAGGCTATGTTGTATTTGTAAATTCCTTAGTTGGGCCATTATCCTAGGACAACAACCCAAGTAGGTTCAAATTATTAATTTAATGAAGAACTGTTGACTGGGTAGAATTTGTGAGTCATATGTGATTAATATTGGTTGTGTAATTGTGCTTCTGCTCAGTATTTTGTTAAGAACCTAGTTGTGATTTTATTTAGTATATATGTGATAATATATTAGAAATTAATTTTCAAGTGTTGGGATTATAATTTAACATGGTATTAGAACGATAAACTTTGAGAAACTCAGTCTCGGAACCATAGAATCCAGGTTCGTACATGTGTCACCGGGGCCAGGTTTGGCTAACGTATGAAGTGGAAATAAAAGGTATAGATTGTGCAGGGGCTGAGATCATATAGGACCAAGATCATGCCATGTGATGGAAAAGTGAAGTAGCTTAAAGCATCAACCAAGTAAATGTCGACCAAGATAAAGTTTAAGAAACACACACACACATAGTTGAGGATGGTTGTTATTGATGTCAAAGGTTGTCCAAATGAAAGAGAAAGTTATAAATTCAAATAACATATTGAAGACCTTTCCAACAATATATGACACTCCTTTTGGAAATATTGTTTTTGGATTTATGATGCCCCATTTAGATACCCTTTCTTTGAATGCACTTTTACTCTAATTACTTAACTCAAATGAGAGCATAATATATATTTTGAAAATATTATTCTGAGAGATTTCCAATGGTATATGGAACTCCGTCTAAATCTCCATGATTGAGGAGAAATAACTTTTTGAATATTCATTATACATTTTTCTAGTTGCACAAGTCATCTTAGCCAGTGGATAAGTCAACCTAATCTAGACCCCAAATGTGCTATAAATAGGTGTGAGAAGGAGAATTTCTATCCACTCACCCAATCCAATTTGTGTTTGTCTAAGCAAGTGACGGAGTTGTTATGAGGTTCATATCTCATGAACTGAATGAAGTGAAGATGAGTTGTAGAGTTTTCTTATAGGAATGATTGTTTGACACATTTTTGGAAAGCTTTTTGACACTTTCTGGGAAGGTTTTTGGTCTTGGTTAGAAGGAAAATTTCAAAGATGTTCTAGAGGCTGAGTGCATGTCTAGTTTGAAGGTCGAGTCCTAGAGTTTTGAAGGTTGAATTCAAGTCTATTTTGAGGGCCAAGTTTTGGTGAATTGAAGGCTGAGTTTAGGTATGGTTTGAGGGTTGGTTTTTGGTGTTTTGAAGGTCGAGCTTAAGTTTGGCTTGTGGATGAAGTTGCAGTGATGTTATAAACCAAGTTTTGCTCTGATTTTTGAGGTGATTGAGCTCTATTGGAGAACTGTTGCATGGATATTTGGAGGCTAGGTATTTCTGGCTAAGGCAATGTTAAGGGAGATGCTCAATGAAGTAGGTTTTATGTTAGGGTGATGATAGGACCAAGCCCAATTGTGGGCAAAGGTGAAGTAATAACATGGCTATCATGGAACGTTTTTTTGGTAGGCCTGCGGGCTGCATTTGGTGATTGTTTAGTGCAAAGGTTTATAGGCCACAAGAGGCAAACCTTCAAGCTTATAAAACCCTATTTGTTTCCAAGTGTTTTCAAAATCCCTATGTAGAAAAAAGAAATCTACAATGTTGACTACAAGTTTCCAACTGGGGGGACCTTCTCTTTGAACATATAATAAGCCTAAGTAGTGATAGTTGAACATATAACAAGAGTTTAGAAAGTCGAAGTGCTAGATGGGAATACCTCTTTTTGATCAAGTATAGTTCAATTCTAAAGAGCCAAGTCAAGGAGACTAGTTGAAGAAATAAAGTTAAGGTGCACAGGTCAAGTGATTGTGATCAAGCTTGAAGGCACAAACCTGACAGTTGCATAGTTAAACAATGACAACTCATTGAAGAATTTGTTGAGGACCAAATGCTATTGATGATAGATCCAAGGAACAACTTGAAGATGTAGGTGAGTTCCTATAGCTTGTTGAGTTGTTGCTCAGCTGCAGGGATTGGTGTCTCTTGTAGGTTGGTGCCTACAAAAGTTGTAAGTTGGTGCTTATTTTATACAAAGAATTTTACAAAATATTTACAAAGAAAAATTGTACAAGTGTTTCTTATGGAAATATTTGTATTTCATGATATATGTGCATCAAATGTTTTAAAACATAAAAATAGTTAAACATAGTGAAATATTGATTCACTCCCCCACTCATTATTTCCAACCCACACACACACACACAATTAAAAATAGCAACAAGAAATTCCAATTTGTCCTTGAATTAAATTGTGAATTAAAATCGAATTCTATTCTCATAGCAGCTTGTGATAGTTAACTAAGTTAGCTTAGGAAATTTAGCCCACGGACTTTGGATTGACGGTGAATGGGTGCATTGTTAAGGCATTCCTTGCGATAGGTCATTGGTTCAAATCCCCCGTGGGTGCTTACCCACCAAAAAAAAAAAAAATTAGCTTAGGAAATTCAAGTTGGAAGTCTATCTAGAGTCCTGTAATGTGTTCCCTAAATTTTAGGGGCATAAGTTGAGTTCTTTAGAGTTGTAATTATATAACACATTCTAACTGAGTTATAGTCAGTTGAACTAGTTCGAATGGTTGGAGGAACTGGTAGAGGTCTAGTAGTGGATTAGTGCACTAGTGCATCAACCAGTATGTTAGGCCCCTATACTACTACTGTACCCCTTATTGTTAATAGTACAACCCACTTATTATATTGATGTACCCTTGTAGTGCCCATATTGTTACTATTGTGCCCCATAGAAGCCCACTATTGTTATTATTGTGCCCTTACATTATTATTGTTATGTCGGCTCTGATTATGTTATGACCCCTTAGACTCCTATATATAGAAAGGAGGTCTTTTCATTTGAATCATCAAAGAATTTTTCATTTATGTAATGTAAAGGAGGTTTCCCCCTCGAAGACGTTGAATTCTAAGGCGTTGATCTATCTTTTCTTGAGCTGGTTTCCTAACATTTGGTATCAAAGCTTTGGATTCTAGGGTTTCACTGCTCCAAACAGGTCATCGTGGCATTTTCACTATAACTTTTTTCTGTGATGTTTCAGAAGCTAAAAAAAAACCCATTTGAGAAGCAATCGTGCTGAACCTTGGGTCTGAATTTCAGAATGTTTTGCACTATATTTGTGGAGATATGATCTGAGGAAGTTGGTCTTTTTGTAGACTCCTGAATTACATTTAAAACAGGTGACCTGGGGAAAATCGACATAACTTTCTCTCTGGGCATCAGATTGAGATTTCGTAAGAAGGTATAGAAAGAGGATGAACCGTAGTTTCTTGTATATATGTTTCAGAGCCAAAGGTCAAAACAGTGACTCGTGGCACGTCGTACAAGTTCGCTCTAGTGAACTAGTCTATAATCATGTCACTGTGGGAGATTTCACATAACTCTTCCTTGAAGAATCCACTTTGGATCACACTGGTGGCATTGGAAAGAGGACACAGGGGGCTACTGTAGGTCACAATTTCAGAACTTAAAGATCCGAAAGTACAGAGTTACAGTCATTTCAAGATCGAGCTCCTAAAATCAAGAAAAAGCAAGATGAGGAAGTTTGATGGCAAGGATCCGGTAAATTGGATACTTTA
>APFE031585511.1:0-11485 GCA_000404065.3 Pinus taeda | reverse complement strand
GTCATATCATTAAATTATAATCAAAAAATTATATATAAAAGAAAATTTAATTTTAAAGCATGATTATGAAATCAAAATGAGAACCGAGAACATTTTCCTCATGAATTCCCAAAACAATGTGTTCCCTTCTCAAACTTCCTCCCTATTGCGCTTTGATCAAATCGAAGTGTACATAACTCACTGATATGTGAGACGAAGTGGGACAGGTGGTTGAATCAGTGAATATATGGTAACAAAATCATGGCGCTATTACATGCTAAGTTTTTTTAAGACATTAGTTTCTCAACTTTCCCTTTTTCTACTTATTTATTCTAAATAGTTTTTTCTCTCTCCATGGAGACATAATGAGCGGAAAAGGATATAGCCATGTCGCGTTTTGAACTCGTTGGAAAATAAACCAAACCCTACCTCATTCCAAAATGAACTCTACCTGATTCATTTAAGGCTCTTGGTCCAGATCGATTTCTACATTAAGAACCTAAGACATGTCAATTGTGCCTTTCTTTATGTCATTTGCAACTAGCACCATGTATTGAGCCCTTTGAGGAATTTTTATTCGCTAATACAGTTCGGAAAATCTGACATTGAGAATGATCCACCATATATGATCTACTACGTGCGTTGTCAACTGAAAATAAAATAGTTTGTACCATGGTTTTAGGAAAATGAAATAACGTGTAGAGGTCAAAACTATTTTATGATATCTGTGTCGTAGTCATGGCTATGGTTCTAGATTGTAACATCATTATGCACACTACATTCATGTATTGGTTCAACTTTCTCCCCTCCTTTTCCCATGGGTGTCTTCAAGAACTTAGATTTTATTGAGAAAATATGTTTCCGCAAAATCTTTTTATGAGCGACCCTCTAATTTAGTAAATCAAAGCCCGGTGGAGCTTTATGGTTGTGGAGGTTTCAAATGCTAGCGGATGATCCAATTAAATTCATTGACCAACCTTGGAAACATGAAGCGCATACCCATTGATTCATTTACCCATGTCTACCTACACCCAATTAGGCGGGAAGGGTAAGAGGTAGGAAGTAAAATTTTGTGTGCACATATATTTCTCGAGAATGTAAATCTTTCCCTTCTTCATTAAGATATCAGATCGAAGGGAAAGGCCTATTCAACGTTCTTTTAGTCTAGACAAAAAAGTAGACGACATTGATGACATTGAAAGACATATCAACTACCAGCTGCCAACTTTATTTTTCTATGTTTCATTTTAGCGATTAAGTTTTAGCGTAAAATCTAGATTTTTGTAAGCTACAATGGAAAACCTATGATCGTTGTATCTCCTAGTCTCCAACTCTATGTGAACGAGGTATTTGGTCACTCAACTATTGGGTGCAATTTTTCTGAAACACTGACATGAACTTATGGCCGAATTTGTTGGATGTAGGTCTGAAGTTCCATCTAGATAGCAATAGCATAATGGTTATAGTAGCTAAGTATTAGGAGAAATATTGTTTCAATTTACTATTGAAAGGGAAGTGGTGATTATCCAAGCTAAATACTATTTGATTTTTATGCTTTGGTTCCTATTATTGGCTAGATACTATTATATTTAATGGAAGGTGTGGCCATGATCCATAGAGAGATAGAAGATATATACCCATTAAGCTTTGTGGCATTGATTTTCATTACACTTGATAACAAAAATTTTAAACTTACCATGTAATTTGAAATAAAACCTTATTTACAAATAAAACAAAATTAAATTCCCAATGGGTTAGATATCCAATTGTAAAAATTTTAACACTCCATTTGGTGTTAAAATCCATTTAGTGAGGTCTCCTTCATAATAAAACACTATATAATTAATTATTAAACCTCCAATGAATCTATAATCAATGATCTAATCACAACACAACTAACATTGAATAGTTGCACCTCCTCTAACCAGACATTAGAACACATGCATGTGATTGACAATAGGCTTTCCATCTCTCCATTAGCGGAAACTATCATTTAAAGTTTGGATAAAAATAAAAAAACTCATCTAAGAAAAACATTCAGGTACCTTGAATGTTCCTATACATGCAGAGAGAGTGCACTAATCTTTTCATATGTGCAACTCTATCGCTGATTTTCCACACCTAAAAGAAAAACATTTCCACTCCACTAGTCAGAAAAGGTTCTTTGTCATCTTCAAATTCATTCTCTTAAGCATGTTTGTAGTTTGTACTCTGCAGTCTGATACTTTCTCTTGTTTCATTTCCCTTCCATATTCGACAAACAACACTTTGTCCAAAATAATTCCGTTGTCAGACAAGCAAATATGATACAGCCAAAATCCCAAAGCATAGGATTTTGCATCCAGGAATTCCCACGATCAATAGTACCCTTCCTCAATCTACCTATGATTTTATCACATGTTTAATGATATGAATAATATGTCCACATGTATTAGAGGGATAGAGAAGATATATAAAAGAAACTTCGAAAAATTACTCTTCACTATAGATGATAAACAATTATATATAAATATCGTATACAGGAAAAATTTACGTCCATCCAAATTTGACAGACAACCTTATTTACAAATAATGAAAAATAAAATTATAAGATGTTCATATGTGTGCTCGTACAAATTTTCACACTACTCACACCTAGTGGTACGAAGGAATGAATAAATATAATCTTGGCCAAAAAGTAAAAATCCTAATAGAAACTTGTGATATATAAAATTATCAATTTTATGTTCAGCCAAAATCAAACTTATGAGTATAGTACCAAGGGAACTTAATCTTGTTGAGAAGGCAGAGAATCCTTCCAATCACGGTGTTATTGGGGCCCAGGTTTTGGAGGAAGCGAGATCTCACTTCTCACTGCTGATGAGAGAAGTCCAAACTATGATGGAGGACACTGAAAAGCTTCAGGTTATATTAGTGAATTTGTAAATGATGGTTGAAACATTGTTGGAAAGGTAGATGGAATTGAGGTAGTGGGGCAACAGTTGGGGTTCTTAAGCAAGTCTGTCGTATACAATACCCCCTTTCTCTTGAAGTGGAAAATCAAGGCAAATTTGAGGAGTCGGTAACTGAAGAATTCCAGTGCACACAAAGGTAGAAAAAACATAAAGATGGTAGGTGGAGAACTATAACAACTCTAGTGAAAATTCCATGTAAAAATATATATAAGGCCACGGTAATGGGACACATATTCCAAGCTGAATGGTGGGGGAAACATCCTAATGGGTGTTGACTCGGTTTATTATCACTAAGAAAATTGGAAAAGGAAATGGCTAAGGTTTTGGAAAGGAAAGATGACTTTTTTGGCAAATTTATTTATGAAAATAGAGGAAATTAGGAGAAGAGTAAGGTGAAAGGTCACGGGTTGCATGTGAGGAGGAAATTGAAGGAAAATAATGGAAAATGAATAAAATGGAGGCCTCATTCATAAAAAGGCTTTTGCAGATTAGTTGGCAAGCTCTTAGTCAGTGTAAGCTCTTGGCCAATACTTGGTTAGTTCAGCGTTGGAGCTCTCTCTCATTATTCTCTCCCTCTCTCATACTCTTGGAGATTTAGATTTTTCTTGGAGAACTCTTGGTGGGTGTGGAATACTTGGACCCTTGGAGCAAGAAGGCAAAGGAAGAGAAAGAAAGCAGAACAGGGCTTCGGGATTAGCAACTACATCAGATTTTCATGCAGGTACTGAGTTGCATGTATGATTTCTTCACTAGTTTTTGGAATGCATGGCATATGCATGTGGATTCTTGGTCATGATACGTCACTGATATGGAGGATTGCCTGGATTAAAAGTGGATTGCTTAGCCTTTCCATTTCCTCGATACGCATGGTGATTGTGGGTTTACTCTCATTGTTTGTTTTTTGTTGTTTCTCATGTTTCCTTAGCGTGGGTTGAGTTATTAGTTCTTAGAAGCCCTAGTTGGACAAATTCTCTGGAAGCCCTATAGCAACTTCGGTTTAGTTACTAGTCATGGAAGCCTCGGTTGGAGAAATTCTTTGGAAGCCCTTGGTGGGTTGAGTTGCTACTCCTGGAAGCTCTAGTTGGACAAACGCTCTAGAATCCCTGTATATGCCTCAACACATCAACTACCATTCCATGTGTTGAGGAATCAATGGTTCTTAATGATTCTCAGCTATGTATGAGGTCCCTATGCTCAAAACTGTTCTTTACACCTGTAGATTACATCTTCATGATGTGTTTGACGAAATGTATGGCATGGCTTGTAAGGGTCCAATCAATATCTTAAACAAGTATTTTCTTTAGTGCTGTCATTTCCAGTTTATTTCACTGTTCTGAAGAAATGACTCAATTCTGGGATTGAATTGGGCTCTAGGTTTGAAATATTTTCTCAAATCCTCGGATGTTACCATAACACTAATTAAATGAGTCTATGGATGTTAGAAGGCAAGCCTTTGAGGGAGACTATGGGTTTTTAGATGTTGTCATGCAGGCTATAGAATAAGAGCGAATAAGGCTTAAGTTGTCCAAAAGCTTAGTAGGACCCAAGGGCAAGTTGTCTGAAGTGTTGGATTGGTTCCTGAGGGTCTTGAAGCTCATGTTGAATGTATGTATGGTGTGTTTCTGTCGGTTCCTCTTCATTAGTGTGACTTATGAGGTCAAATTATATCATAGTGGCCTCTTATCGCATGTTTACCTCGGCTAGCTTGTTACTTGGGTAGATGTAGGAGGAGGGTGTTCCAGAGTGGTATCAGAGGATGGTTCACCCCTCAGACTGGATGGGTTGTGTGTTGGTCATGCATTCGTGTGTGTTCCTTATGTTTGTAGTCCATGTGATTGTTTCATTTGCATGGTGTTGATCATGGTTGTAGTGATGTCGCCATGTGAAGGTTCATGATTTTGTTGTTAGGATGTGTCGTCATGAGTGTATGGTTGTAAATGAATTTCTTATGCATGCCAATGTTCAGATGTTATTAAGTGTATGTAATGTGGTTGTCGTTTTCATGCATGAGGTCATGGTTTGTGTAGTCGCTATGGTCATCCATTGATGATTGGAATCTAGCTAGAGTGATGTGCATATGATTTTGTACTTATGTGTTATATGTCTATAAGTAGTTGTTATGCATTTATAGTTATGAATGAATAGTAGGTCAAACGTACCTTATGAAGTCATTCTATACAATTTATTCCATCATGATGCTATCGGTTTTTGTGGTGCTAATGTGTTCGCTGAGTTAGAGTAGGAGATGCAGATCATCATAATGAGGTTGCAGCAATAGACTTGGGATAAGAGAAGATCGTCATACAAGTTTGTATGTTGGGCATGCAGGTAAGTAAGTTAAGGATTATTATATGAATTAGGTTTATATACATTACGTTTATGTACATGTCTATTGATGTTATGGTTACGTACATGATAGATGATAGCTGATTAGTGTAGTCATATGCACATGTGTCAAATATTCTTGAATGATAGTAACTTGTGGTCGTATGTAATGTCATTATTGTTTTATTTTAGATAAGTTGATGATTAGGTTATATGTTGTTGATGAGCATGATAGCTCACTTTTTGTTTTTATATGCTAGTAGCATGATGATTAAGGTTATTCCATTTAAGATCTTGATTTTATAAGCATTGTGTTAACCTAGATTAGCCTATGTAGACAGTTATGGTTATGATATTCAGGTATGAGCCGAAATATTTGTGATATGGCGTTTTACTAATCTATATTGATTTTTGATATGTCATTATTATGAATGAATGATAAATATTTATGAGCTTACAATGTGGACATCTTAGCTAGTGACTATTATGGATATCATGACCTTATTTGTGGTTGAGTTGATCTGTTGTGAAGTTATACTGTGCTAATCTGGATTGATTGTGGAGACAAGATAACCTCCCCTGAGTCACATTAAGGTATGAGCTTTCTTGTGTCATCTATTTTGTACTTGACTATTTGATTATGCCTTCTATTTGGTGTTTGAGTGTTCGATGTCTATTATGTGGTCTAGTTCATTTACCTAACATGGTTTGTTCATGATTTATTTGAATGTTTGATTAGTTGCATGATATGAGTATTTGTCGGTTTTAACCTCGTACAGAAATTACCTACATATGAATTCTAAAACACAGAAAATAAATAATGCGAGAGCATAACACATAAAACACATATACACAGATATTTTCCCCTGGATCTCAAAACCCGGACTACCAGCTCGATTTCTCATTATATTCCTTTCAATGTTATAATACATATTTATACATGTTGAAGCATCCAATACCATGGACCGAAAACCATCACGTCCAATAACATGTGCAAAATCATGCACAAAACCATAGGTAGGTCTCCCCAACCTAACATAGGGTCCAAAACCAAAATTTTTAGGGGCGCTTCCTTGCACCCCATAGAGTGGGGTTACTTGCACCCCTCAAACCTCCTGTGACTCCCCCCGCTACGCAATCGGTGCAACGAAGGGGGGGCTCCGCTGCCCTTATAACCTCTCGGTTAACTACAAGGGCTAGTTATGGAAAGAATATAACACAACCCAAAATTTTCCCACTTGTTATTTTCTTTCCACAAGGGGCTATAATAGAGATTTATCATTTATCTAGCCTTGCAATGCCCATTTGTTTCTCTACACCAAGAAAACTTCTCAAAGATCACAGATTTTGTCAATGCATCTGCAGTATTCTTCAAAGTGTCCACCTTTACCAGCAACACCTTTCTGTCTTCTATCGTATTCGTCACAAAGCGATATTGAACATCAATGTGCTTTGTCTTTGAATGATATGTAGGGTTCTTTACTAATAAAATTGCACTTTGGCTATCACAGTCTATCCTTATAGCTCCTTATACTAACCCCATATTTGAAAACAATCTCTGCAACCAAACTGCCTCCTTGCTAGCATGAGTGGCTGCCATGTATTATGCCTCTATAGTTGATAGTGCTACTATAGATTGTTTCTTACTCATTCAGCTGATTGCACCTCCAAATAGGTTAAACACATACCCACTTGTAGATCTTATCTGATCCAGATCTCTAGCCCAGTCTCCATCAACAAATCATGAATATCCAACACTTTGTCCAATCATGGTTTTCCTTGGTGGCACAAACCACAATCAATAGTGCCACGCAAATAACTGAAAACCCGCTTCACTGCTGTCCAATGCTACTTCCCTGGTTTTGACATAAACTTGCTCAATACTCCCACTACATGTGCAGTGTCTGGTCTAGTTCATACCATCGCATACATCAGGCTTCTGACTGCACTTGCATATGGAACATGGGACATATCCTCTTCCTCTTCTTATGTATTGGGACACTGTTCAACAGTACACCTACAGGATTAAGAACCTTCACCAGTTTACTATCCTACATATTAAACCTTTCCAATATTGTCTCGACATACGTCCTTTGGTTTAACCAGAGCTTCCTATTTGTCTAATCTCTTCTAATTTCCAAGCACAAAATATAGTTTGCAACACCAAGATCTTTCATGTCGAATTTGGAGGACAAATGGGTATTCAAATCTTCGATAATTTCTTTGTCATTTCCAACCAACAACATATCATCCACATACAAGACCAGATAAATAACACGATCACCAATCAATTTAAAATACATACAACGATCTGCTTTGCTTCAGGTGAAGCTAAGTCCCCATATAAATGTATCAAATTTCTAATACCACATCCTCCGTGATTGTTTTAATCCATACAAAGACATCTTTAACTTTCATACCAATTCTTTCTTACCTGTCACCACAAAGCCTTCAGGTTGCGTCATATAGATCTCCTCTTCTAGATCCCTGTGAAGAAATGTTGTCTTCACATCCATCTGTTCTACCTCAAAATCAAAAGCAACAACAAGAGATAAATGATATTATGTCGGTTACATCCTTTGGTACTGGCTATTGCATAATTGTTCTTATCTTTTCCAGATATACCATCCTTCGTGATGACATGTCCCAAGTATTGGATTTTCTCCTTAAAGAAATCACATTTATTGTACTTGGCATATAGTTGATGTTCTCTTAGGACTTGCAGAACAATACAAAGATGCTCCTTATGTTCTTCCATATTGCGAGAGTACATCAGTATGTCATCAATGAAAATTAATACAAATTTATCTAAGAGCTGATGGAATATGATGTTCATGAGACACATGAAGGTTGTTGGGGCATTAGTTTTCCCAAATGGTACAACAACGAACTCATAATGTCCATAACGCGTCCTCAATGCAGATTTTGCAATATATTCCTCCTTTATTATGATATGATGATACCTAGAGCGGAGATCGATCTTTGAGAATACGGTTACAGCTTTCACCTGGTCAAATAGCTCATCTATATGGGGAAGAGCGTATTTGTTTTTAATGGTTAGCATTTTTAGCTGGAGGTAATACATTGACATCCACTGGGTTCCATCTTTCTTTTTAACAAATAATACCGGAGCTCCCCAAGGGGATACATTGGGGCAGATATAATTTTTTTCAATCAACTCTTGGAGTTGCATTTTTAATTCTGTTAGCTTTGGTATGTTCATTGGGTAAGGTGCTCGAGGAAATGGGGTAGCTCCCGAAATTAGTGTTGAGTCCCAAACGTGCACTTCCCTATATACCCTTTCAGCCTTCTTTTTCCATTTACTTCATCCACCAAGCTGTCAAATCATTGCATATTAGCCTAAAAAGAGCTTATGAAATGGTTTCCTAACTATGCTTATGACTCTTGTTTGATTTAGATTTTTGTTCAAACAGCTGTGGAAACTTGTCACTTTCTGCAACCAGCCCAAGCTTCCGCAGCCATTTTGTTAATGGCTATGTTACAGGTGTCCAATGAAGAAACCGGCCACATGGGCAAGATGCAAGTGACGTCTACATGGAGTGTGTCCCCTCAGTTCAGCCAAATCACTCATAAATGGTCATGGTCAACGACGGTCAAAGGAAGGGCCAAATGAGGAGTTTTGCGGTGGCACGACTCTGTTTTGCCCACGTGAAGGTTTGCGTGGCATGATCCTTAGTTTTCGGAGGTACTAGCACACCTATAGATCAGCCCATGAACTAAATTGAGCAGCCACCACTCCATGGATTCAACTGTCATAATGAACATAACACTAGATCTCAAGCTGTGGAGATTTACGTGTCTCTTGGCAGCATAAAATCTAGGAATTAGTTGCAAGCATTTTCACTTATAAATAACGCGTTGATATACATTGGATAGCTACTTTTTGAGATGTAATTTTGACTGTTGTTGTCAACCCACTGTATTGTACTTTACTTTGTTTTATTATTGCACTTTAATATATGAGAAGACAACATTCCTGAATCTGATTTGTGACTAAGTAATTGACTGGTCGAGGTTACAGAGGGCCCCTGTACACCAAAGCTTTGTATAGTTTCATACTTGCTTTCATTTACTGTTTTTATAATCATTGCTTGTATATATATTGCACTTTTCTGATGTTCATTGCTGTCCATATTTTCTTTATGTTTTTTTTCATAACTGTTAGCTGATTAGTGCTTCTTCTACAGGTTTTTGTAGGCAGCCCGGGCAAATTTACATATTTTTGATAACTACTGACATGAGATCATCTTGTCCTTTCTACTCGTTTTCATTTACTGAGTTTAATTCCAGCATTGTCATTTCTTTCAAGTTTTGTTTTGCTTATTTACTTTTCTGCCACTTAGACATCATATTACTTACATGTTTATGATTTCCTTTCTATAGCCAAGTGACTCAATTAGTAAGGAATCAGAATATTACTTGAAGTAGTGTGATCTAGTTTGCTTTCCTGCAAGTTAGAGATTGAATTACTTATGTCATTTTCAAGAGTTGAAATATGAATGAGTAGTTAAATCTTAGTTTCCTTTTATGCAATTTAATTTCCTGCAATTTAGATATCATATTACTCAGCTTGTTTATGATTACTTCCTATAGCCAGAGTGAGTCGAAAGATGAAGGGTCAGAATATGGGTTGAAGTAGTGTGATTTAGTTTGCTTTTCTTTCAGTCTTTGAGCTACTTTAAGTTCAGTTTTTATTTTCTTTTTTCATACAGGAGTAAGGATATTGGGCCATTGTCACTAGTTCACTGTTTTGGTGCATTTACTTCCTTTTGAGAATTGATTTCATTACAGTTAGTTGGAAACCTTCTTTTTGAAACTTTTAATTTTGGAAAATCATTGTAGAAATCACCATTACCATCCATAACTTTCAATTTCACCATCTCACACTAGGGAATCCACAGAAGATAAACCCAAAAACAAACTAAAAAAAAAACTAAAAAAAAACAAAAGACTAAGAAAATGGTTATCGTGTACATACAGTGCACTTCACTTCATCAGTTTACGAATCCTGGATTGAAATTTTAAATATCAATTTAGGACATACTAAATTGACCAAACATTTTGGCGTCATTGTCGGGGAAGTGAAACTAGGTAGCCAATTTCTAAAAAAAAAAAAAAAAATCAAGGAAGGAAAAGTGATAACCTCTCAGAGTATGCTCTCATCTTGCAGTTAGTGTGACCTGGAGGATCAAAAAAGAGAAATTTATTAGTTTAATAGTTTCTTTATTATGCTCTCTTCTTTCACTTAGAGTGACCTGGAAGATCAGAAAGAGAATTATTAGCCTGACTTGAAGAAAAATAAAAAAAAATGACATGCATAGAGCAAGAGATTCTAGGGGAATTTTTTTAGCTAGAGCCAAGAGTTTGATTTTCACAATTCCATCTACTTAAAGGAATAGACAACAGACACCTCCATCATATCCAACTCATACTCCTAGCCTTACGATTCCTGGTGTTCAAGAGGCAGTAGTTGAATTAGGAGACTCTCCCAAACCATCCATCGAATTTGAATTAGGAAAGGATCCTTTCATTCCTTCTACAGGGGCACACATTGTAATTGAAGAAGTAGAATCACTTGAGGAAGAAGAAGGAGAAATTCCTCCTCATTCACGATTAGTAAAGGAACCAAAGGACTCTGAAATCTCTGAGGAAGCTATCATGACAGAGGAGGTAGTTAACGGATTTGGAAGAGGTAGAGGTAGAGGAGGGGGAGGAGGAAACAATGGAGGAGGTAGAGGTAACAATGGGGGAAATAGGGATGGAGATAACTCATTCGGATTTCCTATAGTCCATGAGGATTCTCGAGCAACAATGAAAAATATTTCACCATATGTCCTCCCAAACTTTCATGGGTTAAGAAATGAGGATCCTGAAACATTTCTATTTGAGTTTGAGGTAATGTGTCGAACTTATGATTATCTAGAAGACTCTCAAAAACTCAAATTGTTTCCTTCAACATTGAAAGGAGCTACTTTGAAATGGTTCATGGGATTACTCACCCAATCCATTAGGACTTGGAATGCTATGAAACAAACATTTTTGGATAGATACCTAGACTATTGCATGCTCACCAATCATAAGGACAAGGTATTCAAAATGGTACAAAAAGAAGATGAAAACTTGGAGGATCTACTTGAAAGATTTCAGTATAACCTCAAAAGAGAAAAAATGAGTAACCTCGATGAAGAAACCTTGAAATCCCTTCT
>APFE031585504.1:60066-74806 GCA_000404065.3 Pinus taeda | reverse complement strand
ACCGGGCTCTCCGCGAGATGATCCTCGAAATGATAAAGTACTTCACTCTTCCTAAATGATAAATGAAATCCTCATCTACTACAGACTTCGCACTTTAGGGGGCAATCTGTTACACAAAAATCTCATCACCTTGATTATTTGCAGTCAGTATGGGTCTATCACTACCTATACCAACCTCCTAAGCAAGTCTCAGACCTCAACTCTTCAAAATAAGCTTTGGAAATGAGAGAAAGACATCAAAAAGCAATGTAACTCTGGTTTCGCACTTTTTCTCACTTTTGCCTGCGGGCCCACACCCTTTGTTCAGAGTACCTGCGTACTTATACGCTTTGTATGGAAAGGGGAGGGTGCGTACCCCTGTGAAAGTCAAAAGGTGCAATTTTTATCTTAAAAAACTCACTTTGGGTTAATTCTAGATGATTCTAGAAGGAATTTTGACGTGGATTGTTCAATCCAAAGTGGTTCATGCATCCCAAAAGAGAAGGAGCTAATCCCTTGTTAGGAGGAGCTATCCCTTTGAAGGAGGATTCTATCCCTTTCAAGGAGGACCTAGTAACTTCCCTCCATTGCATTATAAATTGAGGCATTGGGTTAGTGGCTAGGGAGGTTAGAAGCTGAACATTTTTGAGGGTAAATACTGGTGAAATCAAGACTTCCTATTTGAGCTTAAGAGGAGAGATCACATACCTTTTTGGCTTCATTGGGAAGTGAGTGAAGCTTGTCAAAGTAGAGGAAACTTCTTGTTGGACCCTGGGAGGAGCTTGTATAGCGTCAAGGCAAAGGTTGTAAAGTTCTTCTTCTTTTGAATTAATACAATCAAACTCATTTTTCTCAACAAGTATCTCATGTTATTTGTTTCATGGACTCCTTGACTTTCATGTTAAATATGTTTTATAATACTGGTTATTCAGGTTCTATTTAATCGTTTTCCTTGCTTTTGTTTGCAGTTTTGCGACAAAGGAACTTACTTGGATCAAAGGAGCGAAGGCATCCCCAAACTTGCGTTGGACATGAGGTAGGCTTTAAACACATTTGTTTGCCATTATTTATAAAAGCACATTTAGAGAAAGATAGTGTCTGGTTGGTTTTCTTGTCATTAGGTCTTCTTTAGATTCTAGGAAGGTCTATCTTGTCCACAAGATCGACTCTTTCCACGTGACAAAATGGCGACTCCACTGGGGACTTGATTGTTTTCCTCGTTTTTCTTTGACTTGAGAAACTTGCCTTTTTGTTTCTGTTTTTGGCTTGTTGTGTGTGGACTTGGGTAGATTTAGTGGATCTAGGTTTGTTTTTTATTTTTCATTACTTTAGTCAAAGTCCCCAGTCTGTGCGTGTATCACAGTGCGTACCTGTACGCACTTTTACTTTGTGCACAAAGCGTACACGCACCTGTGTAAACTCTGAACCTGCGTACCCTGCTAAAATTTGAAATTTTGAAATTTACCCTTTAAATTAGTTTTATCTTGATTTTGTAGTTATTATCCTCTGCCCATACCTACATGTGACTGGTTGAAATCTTTCCTTGGTTTAATTTCATTGGCATTAGGGTTTTACGTGAAATTCCTAGGAGTTTTGCTTGTTGGGTTTGTTTTTCGATTTGGTTGTGTAGTGGCTCTGAGCTTAGAAGCTGTAGGGACTTCAGATCACCTTAGTGTCTACCACCCTTCTTATGAGTCTGACCATTTATGAAATCTCCCCTTGTTGAGGAATCCGCTTTGAGTTTTCTCTTTACAAAACTTCGAAAAGATTGTGATTGAAAGTTTGGATTTTCATTCTCAAAAAGAAAACAAAATTGGTTGTTCTCGAATTATTTGTAATTCTGGACAAATTGGTCCTTAGTTTGCTTATAGCCAAGTAAAACATCCTCAAAAAGACATTTTGTGAGCTTTTACTTCAAATAGGTTTTCATAGTTTGTAGATCTTAAGTTTGCTTTATTCATAGTTTTCTCAAAGATTTGCTTTAGTTATAATTTTGAATGTTTTTAAAAATATGAAAGATCTCTTTTGAAAAAATTTGTCTTGGTAGCATTTGAGTGTTCGAATGAAAAAGGGAATTCTTGTGAAAATAACTAGTTGTCTCATTTTGAGTGCATTGGAACAAATACTCTTCTTTTGATTTGTTTGTTAAGAAAGATTTGTGTTTTCAAGTATTTGCATTTTCCAACTCTTTCCTAGCTAGAACTTCATTGAAGAGAAAAGATCCTTTAATCATCTTAAGTGCATTTTTGTAGTGATTTTGAGTCGAGTCTTTACACCACAAGTTTCATCTCCATCACCTCTTGACTTAATCAAAAGCCAATAAAAATCACGCTTAAAATAAAATAAATCTAGCAAATTTTTTGTTTCTAGGGCTCTGATACACCAACATAGCTTAGGCTAGTATCTTGGAGTAGGGAGTAATTAACTCTCCAAGATAGTAAACAAACAAGTAGCTTTATCGCGGTAGGAGAGAAATCCAATTGTTGCATCTATGCTCTGGGAAAGCTCCTCTTAAAGGAGAAGCACGAGATCGTGTCCGAACCAGTGTGGGAATCAATCCTTCCTCATTGGGAATGACACCAGATATTCACGTATTACAAACGGTGAACCTCGGATTAACCATTGTCGAGGAGCCTGGGGTCACTTGTTGGTAAACCTTGGATTATGTCGAGGAGCCTTCAAGGGGATTGAGCTTGCTACTCTACCCTTGCGTGCGTATTGGATCATAGACTATTCCCCCAGGTATACTTGTTTCTGTTGGTAACCTTAGTGACCATATTCTCTAGGATTCTTCCTAAGGTGACAGTGGCGGGAAGATCCCACTGTACCTGGAGTAGACGTCGACTAGACTCACTTGGACTTTCTGGGGGGTTCTCTTCACTCGAGACGGTTAAGTGGAGAAACTTGTGCCAGTCTATTCATTAAGTAGGTTGTCGGGGTAACTGTTCCAACCGCTATTTCTGTATCGAACTCTACGACGTTGGATTTCATCACCAACTAGTGTTTTCGGTCTGGAAAGTTACTGTTTGTGTGTTTTTGATCTCCTAGATTCTTTAGGCGTGTGATTCAATTTGTTTGGTTCTTTAGAGACTTTAGGTGGTTTTCATTAAGATTTTACTTTGTTTGCGTGTGAAGTAGTTAAAAGTCTTTAACTGTGGTTGAATTACCGAGGCATTCCAGTAGACTTCGGGGCTAATCCCCTGAGTTTGTTAACGTGGCTGAGTTACTGAGGACATCTCGTAGACTTCGGGGTCAACCTCCTGAAGACATGCCGAGCCATCTTGAAGGCTTGAAAGTCCTCGCATCTCCTAGTAGTGGTAGAAATGGGTCACCTGATGAAGGAGAACCTTCTTTGGTAGTATATTCTGATTCTCAACCGTTAGTAATTTTAGAAGTTATTGGTAGTATTGCATCTACTAGTGATATAGGTGAAGAACCTGAAGTATCTGAACCCGAATCTGAAGTTGCTGCTACTCCCGTATCAGAGTTTGTTTCTCCGACTCCTAGTGGTCCTAGTTATCATAGGGTAGAAACCGTAATTACCCAAGATCTTCCTGCTGGACTCATAGCAATTGAAGAGCTTGATATTTCGAACATCGAAGAAAGCTTTCCTTTTCCGGACGATCGACCTATATTAGAACTTAGGGAGCGTGAATCGATTTTTTATAGTCCACCTAGGAGCACTGCTTGGTACCGTTCACTGACCAATCTTTTGGAAAATCCGGGACTAATTTTTTCACCACCTCACATTTTTTATCACCCTGCACCTAGAGATCATTATCTTGCATTGAATATGTCTAGTCCGTCGTCCATGTTTTCTCAATCTCCGGAAGCCTATTTGTATGGTGGTCCTTCTGTTCCCGCTAGGTATCAGTCCATCTCTAGTACTTTTTCGGGAGCATCTCCTCAACCTATCGAACAGAAGTTGTTAACTAGAAGTAGTGGTACTAAACCTTTGAGTGTAGAAGATATTCTAATGATGTCAGGTTCTCAACCTCAAGGTGGCCAGTTAACGCCTGGGGGGCAACCTCAAGGTACTCAGTATGTGCCTGGGGGGCAACTTCAAGGTACCCAGTATATGCCTGGGGGGCAACCTCAAGGTACTCAGTTCGTACTCGGGGGACAATGTCAAGGATAGTACATACCTATGGGACAGTACGTTCCTCAAGGTCAACCCCAGACTCAGTATGTACCCCAAGGTCAACCTCAGTATCAATATGTACCCCAAGGTCAACCTCAGTATCAATATGCACCCCAAAATCAACCTCAATATCAATATGTACCTCAAAGGTCAACCCCAGTATCAGTACATGCTCAGGTTCTCAACCCCAAGATACCCCATTCTCAGGTTACCCAACGGCCTTCTGGTCAATCATATATCAACCTACCCAAACTCGTTATGGTCCTCAATATCCTCAACCTGTTATGGGTCCATCCCCCGGAACGAATTTAGTGTGGGATCCATCTCAATCCCAGCAGGTCTTGCAACCGAACGTGCAGCCGTCATCTCAACCTGGACAACCCTTGGTTTCTGGTCCATCTTAGCAACTCGTCCAGTCTACTGTTCAAACTTATGCACCTTCTGTAGTTTCTCAATCTGGACCTAGTACGCCTCGTACACCGTCTCAAACATCTGTTGCAACTACTGGAACATCTACTCCATCTACCCCACCTTCTTCCGGAGTATCGACAGCTCCGGTTTCTACTGTTCCTGTATCTACTCCTCAGACATCTTTACCTCAGTCTGGATCTACGATCCAGACTTCGGTTCAAATGCCTGTAGGAAGTACGATTGTCACTTCTCAACCTCAATTTAATCAACCTCCGTACCAAGGACAGTATCAATACGGTCCTGCTGCGCAGCAACCAACCTATCAGTATCAACCATACCCTAGGTATACATATCAACAACCTCAGCAACCCCAGTATGGCCCGGTTAATCCTGGTTTTCCAGGAGGTCAAAATATCCCGGATGCAATTCCCATTCCTAGTTATCCTGGATATCCTCCTCCTAGGGCTAGTCTGCAGACCTCAAGTTTTAGGGACCCTAATCATCAGTTACCATTTATCGCAACTTTGGACTTTCCTGACTTGACACGCCTTACGAACGATCCAATTAACTATCTTCCGTATTGGCCGCCAATGCCGCATAAGTTTCCCAGTGATATTCCTAAATTCGAAGGTAAACCAGGAGAGGACCCGTTGAACCATGTGATGACTTATCATCTCTGGTGTGCGTCTAACTCCATTTCAGATGATTCTATTCGTTTAAGTCTTTTTCAACGCACTCTAATTGGTCTTGCGGCCAAATGGTATATCGAATTACCGCGAGCCACTTTTTATAATTTTAGTCAGTTAGCTACCTCGTTTTTAACTCATTTTCAGTTGCCAGTCATATATGACAATGGCACGGAGCTATTAACTTCGTTAAAGTAGTCGAATTCCACTTACATCTCAGATCATATCCATGAATGGAGACGTCGACGACATTTAGTGAAAGTTTATATTCCGGATCAAATCCTAGCTGAATGGTTTGTCAAATCATTACTACCCAAGATCACTGAAGATGTAGCTAAAGCCGGAGTAGTTACTGAAGAGAAAGTCATTGCTCAAGCACAATACCTTGACTTAGTTTACACTCAGTCAGGTACGTTACACGAGAAAATCCCCAACCTACCTAATCAAAAGCAAATCGTTGTTGCTCCTTCAGGGTCTCATGCCGCTGATGGTATGATTGGCACGGTAAATACCAAAAGTAAGACGAAGTCTTCTAAGAATTCTTCTCCTATAATACCCTTGCCAGATTCCCCGACAGGAGAGTCTTCCGTGGAACTTTCCGCCGATATTCACGTTGTAGAGTCATCTACAGCTAAATCAAAAACCGGTGGTAAGAAGAAAGGGAAGAAGAAGAATAAAGAGAAAAATTAAAAAGAGAAACCAGAAAAAGCGGAACCCACTAATGAAAAACACAAACCTCGTTATCCGTGTCTCATCTGCGATGAAGACCATTATACGAGAGACTGCCCTCATCGGGCAGAAGTTGCAAAAATTGTCAAAGGTTCCCAAATTCCTACTGTCTTGAAGGATCCTTTTCCAGCTCAAGATAGTAAGATGATAGGTTCATCCTCCAGTGCCAGTGAAGAACCCATATTGATGATGTCCCATGTAAGGATTTCAACTCGATCGCAAGATTATGGCAGTAAAAGTCTTGTTGATGGTAAAGAAGTAGAATCTTATCATTCAAATCCATCAACCTCAGCTCCCGGTTCCGATCCACTACAGATCGAGAAACCTAACTCGGACTTAGTAATCAAACCGCCCACAAAGGGTGTACTTCGAAAGTCTGCTTTCAATCCACATGTGAGAGCGGCTCATAACTACAACATTGTTGAGGATTTAGTTGTTTTACCCTCAGCAATGTCGGCTTTGGAAGTGCTGCAATCATGTCTAGCACAGCACAAATTACTTTTGTCGGCTATAGGAGTTGTTGACGCTCAGGACCCGAACCTTATAATCTTCGATCTAGAAAATAGTGCACCGCGTCTACCTCATCAAATGGTTGTCCAGATTCCAGTGATAGTAAAAAACAGACCTGTTCATAGGATTGTAATTGACGAGGGAGCTTCCACCTGCATTATGTCAATATAGTGTTGGAGATCGCTTGGCTTTCCTTCACTAAATCAATCCCCGACGATTCTTAAGGCCTTCGATGGCCGTGGGTTTTATCCTTTCGGCATTTTACAGGATCTGCCTATAGGGGTTGAAGGAAAAATCGTTAATCTAGATGTGGAGGTGGTTGATGCCCCTCTAGATTACAACCTTCTCTTGGGTCGTAGTTGGTCTTACACTATGATAGCTATTGTCTCATCAGTATTTCGGCTTATAAAGTTCCCTCATAATGGAAAGATCGTAACTATAGACCAGTTGTCATACTTTTCATCCGACCCAGCCTCTGCTGAGAGTATTCAGCATGTTGGTAAAGCGACGATCCTTATAAGGATGTTGGTGTAGGGTTAGTTAAAGATTCGGTTTACTGGGAACTTTTCCTTTCCCTCCTATCAACGCATCGTCTTCTACTGCAACAATTCATATGATTTCATCAGGAACCATCGTTAATGATGATCCTTGGATCATTCCTTCTGAAACTGAGTTAGACTCATTTGGTACTCTTATGCCTTTGAGTCCGTATGAATTTGCATATCAGACCGTGCAGTTGTTTTCCGACCCAATATCAACCCAAATCGACTTTATGAACGAAGTCCATGGAGAGTCATTTTCAACATCAACCTCGGAATTAGAAACGTTTTCTGAACTTGTCCAATCAGATGAGCAAATTTGTGAAATCCTATGTGTCGGTGAGTTACCATGGGAAGATCTACATCATAGATCTTCGTTTTTACCCGAGAGCGATCATTTTGAAAACGATTTTTCATCAATCTTTACAACTGAATATGTTAAGGACGCTCAGAATCCAATGAAACATCCTGATTCCGAGTTAAATTTGGGAAATATTTCTAAAACTATTCCCCTTGACATTTCAGTGAAGCCTGGAATTATTCAAAACGTTCATATAGGTGCCTCTCGTACGGACGATGAAATCAAAACATACAAGGCCCTATTTCAAGAATTCCGCGACGTGTTTGCCTGGTCCTATGAGGAAATTCTAGGAATCGATCTAGCAATCGTAATTCATGAAATTAAAGCCTACCCGAACGCTAAACCCGTCCAGCAACGTTTGCGTCAGATTCACCCAAGAAAATCTGCTGCGATTAAAGCAGAAGTTGAAAAACTGTTGAAAGCAGGTTTCATCTTTCCGATCCCGTTAATAGATTGGGTATCGAATATTGTTCCTGTGAACAAAAACCAAGGGACAATAAGAATTTGTATCGACTATGGGGATATTAATCGAGCATGTCCAAAGGACAATTACCCTACACCCTATATCGATCAAATTATTGATGATTGTGCCAGTAGCGAAATTTTCTCCTTTATGGACGACTTTTCAGGCTACAATCAAATCAATATTCTGCCTACCGATCAACCAAAAACGACATTCATTTTTCCATGGGGAACATTTTCTTATTGCAAATTACCTTTTGGCCTTAAGAACGTCGGCGCAACTTTTCAACGGGCTATGTCTTACGCTTTTCATGATATAAAACACATTGTGCAACCTTATCTTGATGACCTGCCTGCTCATTCCTTACATAGAGCTGATCACCTTATCCATTTACGAGCAATCTTCATGAGGTGTAGGCATTATCAAATTCGGTTGAATCCCCACAAGTGCGTGTTTTGCATTGAAACAGGTCGATTACTGGGATTCGTAGTTTCGAAAGCCGACATTCATGTCGATCCTTCGAAGGTCGAAGCTATCATCAAATTGACTCCTCCTTCGAGTCTTCGCCAACTCCAAAGTTTGCAAGGGAAAGCAAACTTTTTACGTCGATTTATCCCTAACTATGCCGAGATTACAAAGGGTTTTACCTGGTTGTTGAAACAAAGTGCTTCATTCTTTTGGGGTGAGATAGCTCAGAAATATTTTGATGCGTTAAAACATGCATTGACCCATGCACCACTGTTGCATCCTCCCAACTACAACCAGGACTACTACTTGTATCTCGCCGCTTCCTATTCCACCATTGGAATGGTGTTAGTTCAGGAAGATGAATTCTGTACGGAACATGTGATATATTACCTTAGTCGCACGTTGAATCCCACTGAGCTAAAATACTCACATGTGGAGAAATTGGCATTGGCAACTGTACAAGTTGTCCAACGATTTCGTCATTACATTTTATTACGCAAAACTACGGTCATTTTTTATTGCAACCCCATGATCTATATTTTGACCAAACAATTGCTGGGGGGAAAGTACTCCAAATGGATTGTCATCATGCAGGAGTTTGATTTGGAATTTGAAAAGTCCAAGTCAAAGAAATCATTAGTTTTTGCGGAACTTATGTGTGACTTCCCTCATGTTGATTCAGAAATTGTGGCGGAGGAGCCCATTGTGGACGAATCCTTGTTTTTGATCAGCACTTTAGATCCGTGGTATGGAGATATCATCACTTATCTCCAAACCCAAACCTTTCGCCCTGATCTTTCACGATCCAACTGTCAAAAAGTTCGATTCCAATCCCAGCAATTCAAAATTATTGGTGATACTCTTTATCGCCTGGGGGCAGACTCTATTTTTCGACGTTGTTTGACTCATGAGGAAGCCGAAAGAGTCCTAAATGACTGCCACTCTGGGGCGTGTGGCGGTCATATGTCTAGGTATGCCACTGCCCTAAAGATATTGCGCGCTGGCTATTTCTAGCCGTCTTTGTTTAAAGATTGTATTACTGCGGTCTGAAAATGCCACAATTGTCAAATTTTTGATCGAAAGATGTGCGCTCCACCTGCTCCTCTTCACCCTATAATTTCCGTTGGTCCTTTTTCCAAATGGGGTATCGATTATATTACATGTAACCCTCACTCGGCCGGGGGCCATGCATACATTATCCTCGCGGTAGATTATTTTACTAAGTGGGCCGAGGCGATGCCTACATTTGAAGCAGATGGCAAAATAGCTGCAATTTTCGTATTCAATCATATAATTGCTAGGTTTGGTGTTCCACAAGCGATTATCACTGACCATGGGCGTCATTTTCGAAACGTTATGATGACAGAACTTACAGACCAACTTGGCTTGCACCATGATAGTTCAACTCCTTATTATCCACAAGCTAATGGTCTGGTTGAAGCCATCAACAAAGTCTTAGTCATCATGATCTGACGAATCATTGGGATTCATCGGTCAAACTGGCACAACATGTTATTTTCAGCGTTGTGGGCATACCGAACCTCAGTCAAAACATCAACAGGGTTCACTCCTTTCCAACTAGTTTATGGTTTGGAAGCCATGCTACCTATTGAATGCGAAATCCCATCATTGCGAATGGCCATCGAATTACTTCCAGCTACTTCCGAAGAGGAAAGACGTTTGTTATACTTAGCTCAACTAGATGAGAATCGCCGCGATGCTGCATTAGCGATCAAATCTCATGCCAAACGTATTAAGGCTCAGTATGATCGAAATGTAACCCCTCAAAATTTTTCGGAAGGAGATTTAGTCCTTTTGTACATCAAGCAAATGATAAATTAGGCACTGGAAAGTTCGTGCCTATGTGGCATGGTCCTTTTGTTGTCAATCAAAAGCTAGCGAAAGGGGCCTATTAATTGGTTGACTTTGACGGGGTCTCTTTAGGCAAAACCAGAAATGGTCTTTACCTGAAGAGATATTATGCTTAAAGTGAGAGTGGAGATTTTTAGTTAGGGTAGTTTTTCTTCTAGCTGGTGTGTTTTAGATTAAAGTGTGCTTAGCTTAGAGATTGAGTTTTCCGTCGTTATTCCTGCTTATCTTGGTTTTACGTTTGATGTTGCAGATGTCGACGCCTCTTCAAACATATATTGGTTTTGCTGATGGCGCTTGTCATAGTACTCGGAACATTTCTTCCGCAGTTTGGGTTATCTATTCGCCCTCTGACGAGTTAGTATCTATGCATGGGGTAAGCCTCGGTCAAACAACAAACAACATTGCAGAGTATAGTGCAGTGGTGGAGTTATTATCGGAATCTATTTCATTTGGGATTCGGAGTTTGATAATGAGGTTAGATTCTGAACTCGTTGTATTACAACTTAATAGAGTATACGCCATTAGAAATCCAGTTTTATTAAGATTATTTTTGAGAGTGCATCTCTTGGAACGTGAATTTGATTATATTGAATATCAACATATTCCAAGATCTTTAAATACATTAGCAGTGAAAATTTCTTCTCAAGTGTAAGTAGAACATGTGCGATAATCAACAAGGTAAATTAAAAACATTCCATAACATGTTTAACAAGACAAGCCAGTAATAACGATATCATATATATATAGGAGTGTGTCAAAAAATACATCGTCCACGATCATAGGTTGAAAAACACCTTATGATCCGCAAAAATGATAGATACAAAAAACAAAATGTCACATGTGACTACATAAGCGATCACCCCATCACTGGTGATGATATTGATATGAAGCCACTGCACGGGCCACCTTACAAAGGAACCTCCTAAAAGGTCCAGGGACTCCAATCACATAGCACTGAAGCTGACGAGGGATGTCGCCTATGCTAGTCTCGGGAATGTCCCCTGTCAAGCGCTCCAGGTGACTCTCCAACTCTGCCAAGGTCTCTGCTGATTCGTCCTGTGGGGCAGGAGCTGGTGCAACTGGTTGCCTTCTCTCGAAAGGCCGGAGAGCGGTTGGTTGTTGTGGACCCACATGTGCATTTTAAAATTATTACTATCAGTTTTGAGACGATATAAAAATAATAAAAATTAACATTAGGAAAGTGTTGAAAATGATTACCTGAGTCGTCCCACTGCTCTCCTGGAGGAAGAGCCATGTCTGGGTCTCCACGAAAGTCAATCCCAGCATAAGGAAAGTCCTGGATCGAGAAAACCTGGTGCTCCAACCATTGGAAAAACTCAGGTTTGAACCGGACGACCTCGGTCCCCTCGTCAGGATGACAGGCCATGACTGTGACCCATCGCATCAGTCTGGGCTCTCGGGGATGCCCAACTCCAACTGTAAGGTGCTGCGGGATGAGCATAGGAATTCTCGCCAGGCCAAAGCTGACGACTAAAGCTCCATAACCAAAAGTCTTCAGTCGTCCGTTCTTGGCCCTGGTCAATTGGCCCTTCACATTGGCCAACATAGCATCGCACCAGTTGAAAACGGTGCCCTGAAAGCAATCGACTGCCATACGAATTTGGGATCCGGTGGCAATGTGTAAAGTGATAGCCCTGCAAGATCGAGTAACAGTGAATGCAATCACTTTGATATCAGGAAGGGATATGGTCTTTATGTCTATCCCTTTGTCTCTAGACTGGTTGTTGCAGTACTCTAGTCGGAGACTATTAACAGACTGGCCACCCTCCCTAGTCTCGAATAGAGTCAAGTTGGCGCCTCTCTTAGGCAACCCAGTCAAAAAGTATATATCCGCCGGCTCAATCTCGAGGTGGTGGCCACCAATGAAGAAACACTGGTCCTGGACATTCCACCTATCAACCATCCACTGCAAGAAATCCACCTGAGCCCTCATGCCAGGAATGGCCCAGTATTTGTACAGTCCGCACGCCCTCAAAGCATCAAGTGAAGGTTGATGATTCCATGCGGCCGCATCCACATCCTCGTGCTCTCGTTCGCGCTAATCTAGCATGGTGTACTACCTACATCAAGCCAAAAGATCAATTAGAATGTTAGAATTGTTTTTCTTTGGTCTATTTTTGAGAGTTTTTTGGGTTAAAAACCCTCGCGGCGGGGCCCGCACCCTTCCTGTTGGACACAATGCGTGGGACCGCACTTTGTCCACATGGAAGGTGTGGACCCCAAGCTTTTTCCCAATGGAGAAAAAGTCGGGGTCCGCAGGTTCGCAGTGGTGAGCCTGCGTACCCTGAGCGCGGGTTTTTTGCCCAAAAACCCTCATAAAAAACGAAATAAAAGACCAAATTGAAAAACTAAACGGTTAAAAAACAAGAGGAGGATGATGTGGATTACCTGGTGAAGATGGCGTCCGATTCCGACGGTTGGATTTTCCGCAATCCTCTCGGGAAGTTTTCAGAGCAAAAGCACTATTTCCTCACCCAAATCACAAATGGTAAAAATGAATGGTAAAAACCCCTTTCTATAAGTTGTTTGAGTAAATAAATTTCAAATTTGTTTATGTTTCACTTTAAAAAGGTATTATTAATGTTTGTGTTTTTGTGCAAGATAACAGGATTATTCACACGAAATCTATCATTTTCAACCAGAGTAACCTTTTAAGCCCTTTTTTGACTCCTGAAACATGAAAAGATTGCCGATTTTTTCTTTTAAACTCATTAAAACAGAATTAAAAGACGTTCGATTTACAGCTCTTTTTCGACCGTAAAAACATAAAAAGATCGCCAGCTTTTTGTCGTTTCGAATTCGATATTGGTTATAAAACGACGTGTCCTTGTCACTTTTTTACTTTTTCGGATCAAAGACAGTAATAACAAAAAGTACTCCTTAGTCATAAAACATCAAGCGGTTCTCTCAGGTATTATTTTATACTTTTTCGGGCTTGGGAGAGACAAATTTATGAAAAAGTCAAACCCTGGAGTCTTCTTAAGTTTTTTCAGACTCTCTAAAAATGAAAAACGCCAAGTTTCTCCTTTACTGGACTCGTTAAAATTCGATAGTAAAGGACCTGTTCTATTACAAACAGGAACGGACCACTCCTTCTTAGGGTTCGAATTTAAACTAAGTTGGACTCACCCGAAGGGTGAAGCTTATAATCAAGCATATGTTATCCTCCTCAAGCTTGTAAAAAATAAAGAGGTACTTGCCGGAAATGGTGGGGGAAAAGAGAGAAAAGTGAGTCTGTTTGTCATACTTTATAACCACTCTTGAACACGACACTTACATTCACCTGTGTTTGGAAATCCTTTACCTAACAGTTGATCAAACCTTATTGAAAGTCTTTAGCCGGTTTTTGGGTATTAAATTTGGGTCAATGATTACCAAACCATCTGTCGTGTCGTTTTGTGTTCAAGAGGTCAGTGCAAATAAGCCATTCATCTGCAAAATGTCTGTCATCCATCTTGACCATCCCTGAGTCAGTCTTTGCAACTAAATTTCTTCAACTTGATCTATGATTTCGTGTCATGAGGTTGCTTACGATGGATCGCTTTCTATCGACTCCGACTCATTATCTAGAAAGATGATCTAGGAATCGTCAGTACCTTGAGATCTGCATGTCTCAATGGCAGGTTTCTCGCCTTTGACGACAATTTACATCATTGACTTTCGATCGAAGGATTCCATGAAATGTTCGACATCGACTCATTCATTCACATCTCATGGATTGTGCTGGGTACTTTGAGAACCATTGACATTACTGGTGGTCTCTCTCACGCTTGTTAACAGTTTACATCATTGACTGGTAATCAAGTGGTTTCTACCATGTTCGACTTTGACACATTCAATCGCATGGATAGAGTCGTACTGTTTTGGGACGTAGAAATGAAGACCCTGGATCTAGTTTCCACCATCCAGGTTGCAAAGAATTTTGTATTCATTATATTATGGACTATTCATAAATAGATGGTTGCGTCCATACTGTGTCCACATGTGTCTGTACTTATGATGTGTTATGAAATCATTCCTGTATCAGAATAGTTAGTCCAATAGTTAAAGTTTTGATCTGAGTATGGGAATGCCTACCTCAGCGATGATATGATCTTATACATGTATTTTGTGTTGAAAATTGCAGGTTCTGACCGGGTTCTCCACAAGATGATCCTCGAAATGATAAAGTACTTCACCCTTCCTATATGATATAACACCCTTATCTATTACAGGCTTCGTACTTTAGGGGGCAATCTGTTACACTGAAATTTGTCACCATGACTATCTGCAGTTAATATGGCTCCATCAATAGTAATATTATCCTCCTTGTCAAGCCTCATACCTCTGCTCTTCATGTCAAACTTCAAAAAGAGAGAAAGTCACTTAAAAACATGTTTATCTCTGGGTACGCAGGTTCTATCTACCTTGCCTGCGTGTACGCATTCCAAACACACTGTAGCTACGTACTTGTACGCTCTGTAAGCCAAAGGATGGGTGCGTACCCCTGGAAAGGTCAAAAGGCGCGAGTTTCATCTTTAAAAAGTTACTTGTGGTCACTTCTAGAGCCTTCTAGAAGAG